>CALNHX010004353.1:0-129280 GCA_940337035.1 Agriotes lineatus
GGTTCCTGATGATTTTCCATCTTCACACCAGCCTCCGTTTTTTCTTTTGGGACAGTTTTCGAGCATGGCGGTTGCAGTCAAGAATTTGCATCGCATTCTCGAGGGCCCTGCGTTAGGTTTTGGACGCAGTTGTCAATATCGTCAGTGATGATGATGTTGGGGTTGCAAATCTTGTATTTTTCTTTGTAGGTTTTCATTGTACTGACGCCAGTTCGTGATGCGTCTGGTTGTACTTCAAGGTCCATCCTACCTCGGACCTACGTTCACCGTGAGCAGTAGTGGGAGATGATCAGAGCTCAGGTCTTTCACTGTTTTCTAGGAGTAGTGGAATGGCAGATCCTTGACTAATATAATGTCTAGCACATCGGGTTGGTCTTGATGATTGCTTGGGACATGCGTCGGTGCTCCCCTGGATCTATGACCTCGTAGTTCTTTCCTGCTGTGTGGTTGAAGAGTCTGTGCCCTTCAGTGTTATTGACTCGGGATTCTCTCGCTTGATGTTTTGTGTTTAGACTCTCCTGAAATCGGCGTAGGGAGGTTGCGTGCCATAAAATCATCCAGATTATTGCGTTGCTAGGGGCGTCCTTGGTTGTTGCTAGGTTGATATTAGTCTTAGATATCTGGCGGCTACTCTTATTTGGACCCCCGTAACCTCCAACTCGTTTGCTTGCAGCGTAACTTGGTACTGTGCGATTTTATCTTTTACTATAATATCGAGTCAGCCACTAGCTGGAATTCCTGCTATCTGCGGTCTGTCCGTTCGATAGGTTTGACAGTTAAGATACCTTTAGTGAGACTTTTGGTGCGATTTTGATCATCATCACGTCGATGTTGAGTGGTTTAATGAGGTTTAGCATTTCTTGCATTTTGCACTTAATACCGTCGGCGTTCCAGTGGACAATGTTTAGTTGTACGTCTACTGGTGTATTATACATCTTGTGTTATAATGTCACTTATTGACAGTTATTTTGCTGATCCACTGAGTGAGGTTATCCAAGTGGATCGTGAATCCCATAGCTGCTATACAGCCTACTGGTGTTGTTTGGGTGCTGGTAGCTGCTTTCGGTTTTGCTATCCTGGGGTCGATGGGCACCTTAAAGCCGGTGACTGCTGTGTTGACGGCGGTGGCGGTTTTGGGAGGTGCAACAGCCTTGTAGGTGGCGGTGGCGTGTTTGGGTGTAGTGGCATTCTTGGGTGGGCCTGGCGTCCTTGGGTGGAAACAGATGCGGAAGCCGTACGAGCGCTGGCTGTTACAACTGAGGCGTCAGGGATCGCAATTGCATTGCTGCTGGTGGATGCTGTGGTTGAGGAGACCTTTTGCGCTGTTGAGCGGAGCAGGCTGTTTGTTTCTAACTCGTTTCCCGCCTTGTGTTTGGAAACCATCTTCGTTCCTCTCTGTGATTGGCTGTGATCCTGTTGGTTCTGCTAGTAGTGGGGCTCTCGCGAGTTTCATTTTCTTTAACTCAGCTTGATACTCCGGGCCTTTTCGATAATTAACAGGATGCGGGCCGCTGTAGATTTTGCGTTGCTGGAGGTCTTTGGTTGTCGGTAGGCTATCTGCGGTCTGTCCGTTTTATAGGTTTGGTAGTAAGCTAACTTTAGTGAAACTTTTGGTGTGAGATGTGTCTCGTTGATCATCATCACGTCGACGTTGAGTGTTTTATTGAGGTTTCGCATTTCTTGCATTTTGCACTGAATGCCGTTAGCGTTCCAGTGGACGATGTTTAGTTGTGAGTTTACTGGTGTATTAACCGTCTTGTGTTATAATATCACTTATTGACACTTATTTTGTTGATCAACTGAGATAGTTTGTCCAAGTGGATCGTGAATCACATAGCTGTTATGCAGCCTACTGGTGATGTTTGGGTGTTGGTAGCTGCTTTAGGTTTTGTTGTCTTGGGGACCGGTGGTCACCTCTGTTGGCTGCGGTGGTGGTTTTGGGAATTTACCGCCACCGTTGGCGGTCGTTGAATACTTTCGGGATTGTAAAATTTATTATAATTACTCTAGAGAGCAGAACTATAACACCGTGATATGTGGCCACCTTTGTCTTAATTTTCTATATACATGAATGTAAACGATGACGCACATCATAGTCATGTCTATACTATTGGTAGTTGAAGATGTGGGTAATGTATTGCATGCCGCGTATGCCGAGCCTATAATATTAATCCTAGACGTAGATGTGAGCTCGCTTTAAGGGGATTCTACGGCTGCAATTCGATTAAAAATATCCATACCGGTAACGATAAGTTTTATTATAGAGATAAGGATCTCCATGTACTCACTATTCCACATGGTTCATATGAAATCGATCAGCTAAGTTCATATTTAGAAAAACACGTAGAAAGCACTACACTATGCGCAAACAATAATACGCGAAAATGCGAAATTAAATCGATGTACACTGTGGATTTTTCAAACCCCGATTCTATTGGTCGAATGCTCGGATTCAAACCAATCGAATACAAACCTAACCACACTCATATATCTGAATTGGATATACAGATAAGTAAACGCACGAATGTTTACATTGAATGCAACATCACACGAGGTTCTTATCGTAATAATTTACCTGCGCATATTCTGTATGGGTTTAGTATTTCCGTGACGCCTGGGTTCTGTATGGAAAATGTTCCGAATGCACCTATTTATTTAGAGGTTAATGTCGAAACCATTTATAACATCGAGATCCGGCTCGTGAATCAGAAGGGTGAACTAATAGGTTTTAGAAACGAGCAAGTTAGTGTAATCTTAGAGTAAACTTGTTTTAATAAATGTATACTGTTTAGAATACAAAAATAAACGTCTTACCCACTTCGCTGATTTGAACCGAAATGATGTATCCTAGGATGGTATTTTTACCGAAAAATAAAGAAAGATATATTTCGCTTACTAAATATATTCCAAATACAAGTAATAAATGTAGATTTGTAGACTCATATCGTTTTTGAGCGAGTCATCAGATAAATTAGCATCTTATTTAGAATTTCAAGATTTTAAAATTTTACATCATACATTAAGCCATTTAAATATGGAAGAGCTAAATATTTTAATGAGAAAAGGAATTATTCCTTACGAGTACATGGATAGTTGGGCAAAGTTTAATGAAACGATTCTTCCGGAAAAGTCAAAATTTTATAATAAATTGAAACAAGCTGATATTTCCTAACAAGACTACAAACATGCACAGATGATTTGGAAATCATTTAAAATTAAAAATTTAGGAGAATACAGTGATCTTTATCTGAAATGTGATGTTTTACTTTTGGCAGATAATTTTGAGAATTTTAGGACTAAATCTATAGAAACATATGGGTTAGATCCCAGTCACTTCTACACAACCCCCGGTTTTACGTTCCAGTGTATGCTCAAATATACATAAGTTAAATTAGAATTGTTAACTGAGGTGGTATAAGTCAATGCTGTACCAAATATAGTAAAGCAAATAATAAATTTCTAAAAAATTATAACTGCAATAAACCTTCTAAACACCTTCTAGATAAAGTAAATTTGCATGGTTGGTCTACGAGTCAGTATTTAGCTTTGAAAAATTTTAAATGGTTTAGTGAAAAACAAGTAAACTCCATAACTTTGCAATCTATTCTTGATATTTCGGATGATGCTGAAGAAGGTATAATTTTAGAAGTGGATTTAGATTGTCCGCAACATTTGCATGATCTGCATAAATATTTTCCATTTGGTGCAGAACATAAAGTCCCTCCTGGAGGCACACAAAAGAAACTACTTACAACTTTGGAACCTAAGACGCGGTATGTCATTCATTATAGGTATAAATCTAAATCAAGCTGGTCTTATAGTGCTAAAATTTCATAGAGTATTGAGTTTTAACCAATCCTTTTGGTTGAAAGACTATGCCGTGCGAATAATGTAAGCCTATACATTAGCAACTTTATTTTAGCATTAATCAATTTAGCCATGCTAGTAACAATTGTCGGTTTTAAAATTACAATGAAATAATCCAGTTTCAATTAGTTTCTGGAGTCACTTTGTTGTTATTTTGTTTACTAACACCATGGTATGTCTAATTTTGCATAATTCAGCCATGTACAGTCTTACATTTACATTATTCGCATTAATCAATTTGCCCATGCTAGTAACAATTGTCGGTTTTGAAATTACAAGGAAATAATCCAGTTTCAATTAGTTTCTGTAGTCACTGTGTTGTTATTTTGTTTACTAACACCATGGTAACATTAAGTAAGTTCCCTATGTCTAATTTTGCATAATTTAGCCATGTACAGTCTTACATTATTCTCACTGTATAGACCTAAATACAAAATTACGAGCCCAGTCAACTAACACATTTTAGAAAAAATTATATAAATTAATGAATAGTGCATGTTTTGGAAAAACTATAGAAACTGTTAGACAGCATAGCACTTGTCTCTAGGTGGGATGGTAGATACGGTGCCAATTATCACATTTCTCAACCCAACTTTCACAGCAGAACTATTCTAATTTCTCACAACTTTTGTATTTGTGCGTTGAAATTATCTTTACAGTGTCTATATTTCGTTAATATCTTTCTATTTATAAATATTAGTTACTTAGAATGCAATAAACAAAGTTCCTGAGATATCTTGTAGAAATTTACATTTCTAATTATTGAAAGCTGAAAGCTGTATATGTTGTATAACGCGCCTCCCGCAGAATCGTAATTATAAAACCGACACACAATTATCTAACCACGTTGCAGTCTAACGAACATTCATTATTATTTTCAGATTACTGTAAACAACTGATATACAAACGAAAAAATGAGCTGTTTAAGTAGAAAATGCATGCAACGTTATAAACGACACATAAGCTTTATATGAAAACGGAATGTTAATAATCTAAACGCGCTTACATACTGTCTTTGATAACCTAAATTCAGAGTTATGCACACATGTACTTTTTAATTTTGAAAATACAGGATCAGAATATTTAAGCTATTTAAATACCTTACGAAATTAACCCAGTAAAATAAAATTTGGTTTCGCAGCGCAGGTTTCAATTTATTAACTTTACACATTGGGCGGCAAGAAAACATTCCAAACTGCATTTTTTTGTCTAGACTGTAGAACAAGGATAGCATATAAACAAGTTTATTTAGCTGCAAACGGCATTGCTCTCGTAGTTCAACACTCAGTTGCGATCCGTTTGTTCTGTGTTCACGACCCTGGTAAGTTATCTTAGATACCTATATCTTAAATTTTAACTATTCATTAGAAACAAATTGAATCGCCCGTACTCTATTCTTTAACGTATCGCATACATGATTTATCTACAAGCCTTTTATTAAACATAATCATTTTAATACTATATAGGAGTATACAATTCTAAATCGTTTGTCAATAAATGTCGTTTTGCGAAATTTAATAGCGCGCAAGCGGCATGTATATTATTTTTTCACAACCGGGATTTCAAAAGTAGTTTCTATATTAAACACATCGTAACAAAATTTCTTTATTTACGAAAACTGTCGTGGAAAACAATGCTTCAGAAAATTATGCATTCTCCCCTCGATGCTGCTGTAAATAAGTGACCAGTTTTAATTATTTTTAATAAAGTTCGGGATTTCAAAAGTAGTTTCTGTATTAAACACGTCGTAACAAAATTTCTTTATTTACGAAAACTGTCGTGGAAAACAATGCTTCAGAAAATTATGCATTCTCCCCTCGATGCTGCTGTAAATAAGTGACCAGTTTTAATCATTTTTAATAAAGTTCGGATACTATTTTTCAATGTCATGCACTGGTTACAATTAACGAGCACACTTTACAACAATTTTATAAAAGAACACGGTCTAATTTCCTTTTTTTTCCTTTCGTTCAGATCTGCAAGAACTTCTTTTGGAGCTGCTGGATCCTGCCAAACTGTGAGCTAGTTATTTTATATTTAATCACTACAATTTCTTATTAAGATTCTATGTTATTAACTTTCAAATTCTGGTAACTGCTTGCATGCCATTAACCAACACACTTAGGCGAATGTGTTTTAAGGAGACGAGGTTAGACAATTTTGAATGGTATTTTGAAAATTAAAATAACAGCAGGTTTTTACCGACTTCACGTTGAGAGCCCTTTACGAAGGGTTTAAAATCACCCGAGGCACAACGGTTAGACGAGATTGCAACCCTCGCGGTTGTGTTCATGACGGTGATTTTTTTTATTCTCGCTTGATGTTGTGTATTATGATATCGCATCACATACATGTCAACCCATTTACGCTCCTTGTTACTCTCTCCGTTACATATAAACCTATGAACAAATCAAGTAAAATGCTGCACGCAAACTAATACAAACTCAATTTTACAGTCAAGGTTGCCAGCTCCTACTACTGACTTCAAGGTCACCATTTCTAATTATTGCAACGCACCTCCGTTTTCGCACAAGTCGACTTCTGGTGGGTAAGGACGCTGTGATTGCCACCACGAAAATACTCCAGGAGGCAGTTATCCAGAATCGGAACGGCCTTCAACTTCGCGGAGGAGCAGGACAACGCCGAAGGAGTAGACAATAGCGTTACTGTACATGTTATGCAACTGATAAGTGATTATAGCATTAGTGTTAATTGTTTATCTGTATATATCTTTAGATGTTATTAAAACAATTTATGAAAATATTTGCCTCTTTCATTAAACTTGTAGAAGTGTCAGGTTGACAACATGGTCTAAGATAGGGTTCAAATGTAATTTGATGAGAACACTAACCATGGCCTCGGTTTCAAAGCCAAGTGTTGGGGGTAGTTCCAGAATTGAGATGTGGCCTTGAAGTTTAGCTGTAAGCTGTGGCCTTGAAATTTGGCCTTAACTTGAAGTGTAGCCTCGGTTTCAAGAAAAAAGTGGTGGGGGGAGGTTTTAGAACTGTCCATGTGGTCTCGAAGTTTAGCCTTGAGCTGTGGCTTTGAAAATTGGCTTGAAGATGTGACCTTTGGGTTCCTGCTTTCATATGGTCGCGGAGTTGGCTTTGGCCTTGAACCCAAGGCCAACTGGTGGAGAGGCACCAGCAAGCAACCTTGAACTAAAAGCCAACTGTGGGGAAGCTGTCCTAGCACTGAACTAAAGTCCGACCTTGAAATCAAGGCTGAACAATGAGTGTTCCAGCTTTTCACGCATTAACCTTGAATTGGAGGCCAAGTGGTGAGGGGAGGTTCTAGAACTGTCCATGTGGTCTCGAAGTTTAGCCTTGAGCTGTGGCTTTGAAAATTGGCTTGAAGATGTGACCTTGAAGTGTGGCCTCGGTTTCAAGGAAAAGTGGTGGGGGGAGGTTCTACAACTGTCCATTCTAACCTACTGTCCCCACAAATGAATTTTCTCTTCAACTCCTCGGTACTAGCGTCTAATAGTTTAGAATTTCCTGAAATTGAAAATAAAAATTACTTTCTTAGTGATTCTATCTAAATTAGATTTTTGGGTGATAAGTAAATTTAATTATAAAAATGAGCAATTATCGATATACCAATTAGTTAAGAAATAATCGTGAATCGTTAACAAAAAAACAAAACAACTGAAATGGTAATATCTTCATACAAAACAATAACATATGCCTTTTGTTGTATAGCGTAACTCACCCCCTCTTCTTGTGAACCGAAGTGGGGTGAGAATAGAGTAAGTAATGGCTAAGACGTTTTTGTGCAAAAGTAAGATTGTCATTGTGGTTGAGGATACTTTGAACTTCCCAAATTTGACGGTAATCGGCAGCTACTGCATAAATTTTTAGCATGTTGCGATATTGTATCAAAAACAATAAAATCTTTCAGCTTAATTGTATAAGTACCTACGAACCTGAGTGAAGTATCCATTGTTTACAGCGAACCTCATCTTTAACGGGAAACGAAAATTTTCTCAATCCAGGAAATTTTCTTAAACTCTTGTCGCACATCGATTTCCTGACATCTCTTCTGGAAACTAAACCATCTGATTAGCAATAAAATAAATAAATATATGCGAAAATTTATTTTCAAGTTAATATTTAAATCATTACTTTAATAAATACGGTAATAAATAAGTACAAACCTTAGAGAATGTTCCGAAATGAGCAAATTATCAATATAATACACAGTAACAGATATAAGTATACAAAACACAAGAAGAGATAGTCACTTAAACTAACAACACTGTCGTTGATAAACACACTCTTTACTAGTAAGTCAGAATTTTCACAGCACTACGCAAACTGCACCGAACGATTCGAAGGAAGGAGCAAAAGTGACATAGCGCCGATGTGCGCTTTTACCCTGCAAGTGGTAGCCACCCCTTCTCGGGGGTGGAAATGTGTTCACTCAAAATAACCTCGGAAATAGAGAGAGAGATAAATTCTAAGTAAAAAATATTCTATAAAGTTTTTCCGATAGAGAGATTTTTCGAGCTATTTGCGATTCTAAACTTAGATTTTTCACGATAAAAATGCATGTTTTTGGACGGTTTTTCGAGAATAAGTCGAAAACTTCGTGTTCTATCAAATAAGCTGTAATAACCAAAACTGAAGCTTTTAAAACAGTAAAGAGATTGGCTTTTTTATGAATGCCCTAGGTCCAAAATAAAGGGAGTTATGGCTCGTTGAAGAAGATTTTTTTTTTTACAACAACTTGGTTCGAAGTGATCAACGTTAATTAACGAAAAACTGATGCATTTTTCGGGAAAAACTTATAGAACATTTTTTGTAGTGATTGAAAAAACCTTTAAAATGAGCACTGTTAAAAGTCGATTGCATTATAACCAAGCGAGTTACGATGCAAAAACCGTGGGCCCCCCAGCCATTCCACCAGAATTGATACTGACCGTTATCCCTTTACAAATTACTTTATTTTAGTATTATCCATGTAATCCAAAACTTTGGCAGGATTAGAATGCGTATTTTTCGAAAAAAATATGATCAAAATAAAAAACCTATTTTTCAAATTTCTTAAAAAAATACCTTATTTTCAAAATAACTAAAACTAAAAAGGAAACGCAAAAAATGATATAGTACAAAAATGTGGGATTTTTCTTAACGAACATTTTAGTTTTTATTTCTGTAGGAAAAAAAATAACGGAGATATAAATGTTAGAAGTTTGCATTATAGTGCTCGGACCACCCCTCCCGAGCCCTTCAACCCTTTACTTTTTGAATATGCAGGGTTTGAGCATGTCGAAATGTATATGATCTTGTAGCTCTTAAAATTACCTGTAAAATGGCGTTTGAATGGACGCTGTAGCTTCAAAATTAAGGGAGTTATGGTAAAAATCCAATCGCATTTTTTTCGGAGCATAAAAATTTTTCCATTCCACATAATTTTGGAGCTTCATAGATGATCATATGTGCGTGTATCGTGTATATACATACATAAATGTATGTGTGTCCGCGGATTGAGTTCACATAAAGTGTAAATAGCAATTTTTTTTTATTTAGCTGCTAATATTCCCGGAATCACTCCTGTTTGTTCTTAAACTACGATTTTGAGAAAATTAATAAAATTAATTAATATACAGGGTGTTTTCAGAATTGAGTTTTAAAAAATTGTCAAGGGTAGACTACTATTATTATTAGAAGAGATAACAAAAAAAGTATTAAGGGCATTTTCAAAGAAATCGGACTATTTTGAATTTTAAAATATTTTTGGATTATTTATACCAACATACTTTTTATCGTGGCTGTCGGAGATACTGTTACTGTTTAAAAAACAATAGTGCCTCCTGCGGCCATGATAAAAGATATGTTGCTATAAAAAACTTTAAAAAAAATTAAATCAAAGTAGGTCGATTTGTCTGAAAATTGAGTCTGACATTACTCTTAATTCTAAAAAACTTTCCTTAATACTTTTTTTGTTATCTCTTCTAATAATGGTAGTTTACTCTCGACAATTTTTTAAAGCTCAATTCTAAAAAAACCCTGTATATTAATTAATTTGATCGATTTTCTCAAAATCTTAGTTTGAGAGCAAGCAGGAGTGATTCCCAGAATATTAGCATCTAACTCAAAAAAAAATGCCATTTACACCTGATGTGAACTCCATCCTCGGACACACGCATATGTGAACATTGCTGTGGATTTTTATCGAGGGCAATGGAAATCAACCCTGGCGACCTTCCTCGGGTCCGAATGCAAGGCCGAGGCGAATTCAAAATTCCTGGCGGCTAATTGGGCGGGGCGGTGCTCACACCCCGACTGTTTTGTTTAGTGGTAATAGCATATTTATATCTTCAACGACTGGACTATACGTGACTAAAGGCTAAACAGACGAGTCGAATGGGAAAAACTGAAATCAAAATATTGACTAGAACATTGACCGAATATCGCGCAGTGTCGGGTTGTCGGGTATGTTCGTCATATCGCTAGTCCTATTCCTTTCCCACTTCACCTCCTTAGCAACGAAACAAACCATGGACATTTAAAGATCCATCGCCATCTGTCCGTCTTGGTCCAACACTACTGGAAATGGCGCGACGTTGGACTACTTGTGATTAATATACAAAGGTACGACGTCTTTGTTCACCCGGTTAGATCTACTGTTACTAAACTTCGAGGACGATAAGTTTTGCGCCTAGAATTACGACAATGACTCATTTTTATGCATTTATTGTCATTTTAAACAGTTTCTGAGCAGATGTTTTGAGCCCTTTTTTCCTGCCAGCAATACTTGTACATTTTATGTACCTTTTCATACTTAGATCTACTTTTTTTTTGGCAAAAAATTTTCTATTGCTCGTTCAGCAACTTTCCTCAGTTCAGGTGGAGTAAATTCCATTTCACTATTACTATTAGTATCAGACATTTTCATACAGATACAGGCAAGGAACAAACACAAACGAGGCGATGCTACTTTAACATGTGTCTTTTGATTAATAGTCTTTTGTTTATTGCGTACTTAATAAAAACATAAAATCCAATTTCAAAATTTGGGCAATTGTTTATTGTCTTTCTGTTATTTAAGGAGGATGATTGTGAATAAAATGATATACAAACCTTGGTGGTTGTTGCTGCATAGTACCTCGACCTATTGCTGACCGTGGCACTGTGAGCCTTAGTTACCAAATTTCGCCTCGGTAATGAAGAACTTTTCACCTTGGTGTGTAATGTAATATTATTGTCATGTTTGTGTTATTATATACATTATATTATTATTATTATATATACAAGGTTGTACATTCCATTACGGAATAGTAACCACCTCTTCATTGAGGCTCTCAGACGCATTTGTTTTTGTGGTGCGTCACTCCACTTTTCTTTTTTCTTCACATGTCCTTCTATAGTTTTTTGTTTTTCTTGGCCACCTCTGCTATTTTCTTCCACTTTTTCCTGTCCTGTATTTTTCTTCCCCAATCTGTAATTCCCATTATCTTTAGGTCTTTCTCGATTTGGTCGTTCCATCTGTTCTTCGGTCTTCCTTTAAATTATATACATACATTAGTAATAAATAAATACGGAGAAAAAGCACACAACGGCAACGTTCTGTGCAGTAATAAAACCCTGGAAGCTGCACTTCCACTTAACCCTGATGTAAGGAAAGACAGTACCTAAACAACATGTGCCTCTTGTTCTAATTCTCTTGATATTGTAAATATAAAAAATAAATTTTATACTTGGTTAATTTCCTTGATTTGCATGTAATAATTTGTTAAACTGTGGGCGAAAACTGGAAGTTGAAACTGATATGAGGTTTCGAAGTCACGTGAAGCCACTAATTAGCAGCTTTTGAAAATTTCTCCTATTGTGGGAGTGCCTGATGGAATAACTAATATCTTTAGAACTTCCAAGGTTTTTATTGCTCAATACAATGCAAAACATGTAAGAAACATTTTTAAAACACCAAAGAAAAAACCGCCAAATTAAATTAGAGTAACCTTATTTATAAAATTACGTGTAATAATTGTGATCTTAACTATGTTGGTCAGACTAGAGTGCCTTGATGTCAATTTGACGTATTTGTCTTTTACCAGGGTACGAACAGGTTCTTGCCTCCTCTCACTCTAGAGTACTTTGAAATAAGCCATACACTTTTGCCTTTGTTCAAGTCTAACTTGCTGGTCAGTCTGTTGTTAAGCACTTTGGTCAGTATTTTATATAGATGAGTTAGCAAACTGATGGGCCTGTAATTCTTAAGATCTGTTTTGTTACCTTTCGTGTAGATCAGTACTACTGAAGCATTATTCCATTCATCGGGAATTTTTTTCTCAAACTACATTTATTTATTAGTTGTCGTATGTATTCAATCAGTTTATCATTTCCTAGTTTAATTAGTTCAGGTATAATACCGTACTCTCCTGGAGCTCTCCGATTTTTCATTTCTCTCACCGCTGTCGTAATTTCTTCCGTTATTACCTCCGAAATTTCTTCGGAACAAATGTTCAGGATTGTCCTTTCTTGGATTTTTTCGTTTTTTTATGTAATTGGGAGGTATACAGTTGACTATAAAAGTTTTTTTTATTATTTCTATGATATTGTTCTTCACCGCGGTTACGTAACATTTTCGTCTTGAATTCTATATAATTGTCTTTTGTTGTCTACTATCTTTCTTCCTAATACTTTTCGATTTGATTTCGAATGTAAATTATGATGTTGCCGTTACAATTTACTGTGTTAAATTCTTTAGCTAAATATTAGTAAATAGAATAACTCTTCAATAGTTAATAAAACAAATTTGATAATTTAGATTGTTTCGAAGTTCAGTTGCCTTCAAAAGCAAGGAGAAAAATGTCAACATTTAATATAATTATTAGGCATTGAATTTTTTTGTTTTTTTTTTATTTATTCTTCAGTTTTTTTTAATTGTCAACAATAGTTAGCTTAAAACTTACAATTTAGTTTATTGTTGTGTTCAGAGAGTGTAATTGTTTAAATTAACGTTTTAACGGTATTTGTTTGTTAAACCTCTTTAAAAAAAAACGTAATAAGTTTAAATTACTTTTTCTGTTCAAATTCGAGTAAAAATATACAGGATCTTCCATTTTTTTTAAATCCGAAATTATTAAATTTGCAAATGTGGAGCACCCTGTATAGCAATAATACCCACAGCCACATTTTACACGAAAAAGATAATTTTTTGGTGACGTTTTCCTTTATTCAATTGTTTTCTGTTACTTAACAGCAGCCGCCTAAAGTTCAGCATTTTTTGGAATAAAATCGTTAATATCTCAAAAACAGTTGACTTTAAACCCATACAACTTACATAATTGTAAAACTTTTAAGCTAGCCAATTATACGGGATTCCGTTAAAAGAAAAGTAAGTTTCATTCGCCACATTTTTTTGAGTCATCCTGTATAATCAAAAATATTTTAGTAATGTGCAATAATCACGTGACTACAGCTGTTATACATATAAGCGATAGTTATGTAACTCTCATACTTTTAGAAATATCTCTCACCCTCGCATCGTTGCTGAACCCTGTATATACCTTAACTGATGCTTAGATAAGAATAATTTTATTTATCAATTACAGATATTGATATGTTAAAAACTTGTTTAATTACTATGAAGTATTTTGAATTTTAATTCACGTGTTGGTTTTAGCCCTGAAGAAGGCAATAAATCAAAAAGTGCTAAAATGTTGACCTTATAGCAGAGTGGCCAAACGAATTGCTCGCGATTTATTTGTTTCAACATTACAAATGTTTGGATGTAAAAATTTTGATTTTGTCCTCAGTTGTAGGTATGTAGTAAGGCCATAACTCAACTACGTCTTTTTCTAAAACCTGACTCTGTAACAAGTAAGACATTGTTAACATTTAGATGTTCCCGAATCTGACACTCCATGACTCTTTCTAATACTTTAAATAATGCAGATAAAACTCTGATTGGTCTTAAATCTTTCAACTATGAAGGAACATTAATTTTCGGTAAAGGCGTTGTATAGCTAACTTCTAAGCACTGAGAAAAACTGAATTAATTAATGGAGAAAGTAATTATATGCATGATGAAAGGTAGAATAAAAGGTCACCTTCATCATCTGCTTCAAGGTATAGGCCTGTTGGTCCGTTCCGACTCAAATGGCCATCTCTTTCTGGGTCTCCTGGGTTCTCTTTTTTTCTTGGTTTATATCTCCAAAACAATTTAGGAAATCTGTCTTCATCCATTCTCTGTATATGTTCAGTCTATTTTCTTTTGTATCGGTGCATCTTTTCACTAATTGGCCATATTTCTAATTCGTTTCTAATGTTTTTTTTCCTGATGTGATCTAGTCGTGTACATCCTTTGTTACGGTTCATTTGCTGCGAAAGTTTGATATAGCTCGCAATTGTTCGGAGCGCTTCCTTTTCCACCTCGAACGGCGAAACATGATGAAGTCGGTTTAGCAGTATTGAAATTTTGGAGGATTCATGGGCTGCCGTTAGTTTTTGGTTGTGTGAAGTTTGCCTACGCTGTTTGGAGCGGTTTCAAGTCCCCGAATTTCATCATGAGGGAAGTTCAATCCCACGCCATTTGGCGGAGTACGCTACCGAGTGTTTCGCACATGCCTGGAATTTTGCCAGGGTAAGTAGAAAGTTTGCTACGAAATGCATTATATTTCTGGTATGCTATCGTCGACCTTTTCCTCCCTTATAGCAGCCAGTGCCGGAGGGCCAATCTGGGCATTAGTTACAGTTAGGGACATATCCTCTACGTGCGGTTGCTTCAGGTGATTTTGGGCTGTATTGCCGCACAAAATAGTATCAAACGACATTGAGAGCCCGGGTCAGGGACGTGGCCTTGTGAGGTCACATAGGACTAACCTTTGCTGTAATGTTTGCCTGTCCGTTTATTTTAATGTGTGCAATTTATATTGCGAAGTTTGTGAACTGTATGTATTGTAATCTTTGCCTGAGGTACCTTATTTTCATATTTGTGAATTATTGATCATAGCAATTAATTTGTGGCAACTTATGGTTCCAATTATATTAAAATATTGTGATTCTTGCTGTGATTATACTATTTGAATTATACTCTGATATTTGCATTTTGGCTTTATTTGTTACTGCGACCTATACTTGAGTTGAGCTTCTGTTTCAAATTTATTGTGCTACCTGAGTTTACGTATTCTCGTTTGAATGCCTGTATACACTTGCCATTATTTGATAAAAATCCGTTGGAGCCCTTTTTGAGCTTTTAAAGAATTGTACATGTTGTCTCCGAACCTAGCTAGTCGGCCGCCAATTGTATCCAAGTAGTCATATTATGTATTAGTTTTGAGAGATTAGCCAACGGAGACTTTTTATGATAACACCTTCCACCGATATAAATATTTCATCTTGCCCGTTTCTATTTGTCTTGCATCCATCTTTCGTATGACACAATTTTCACATCCAAATAGTAGCAACGGAACTGCCACGGTTTTATAGAACTTTATTTGGGTGTCCTTTCTTGCTTTTTGCCCTATTTTTCTTTTTCACACATTATCTGGAACTTTGTAGTTCTTTGTCATAGTCGTAAGCTTAGTTACATCCCAGATAATGGAAGTCAGATATTTGTTCTAGTATTTTAGGCTCGATTATGATTTTTGACCGTACTGGTTCTTTTTCTCTAAACACCATAATTTTGTATTTTGTAGGGGTATTATGAAGTTATAAGTGTTAAGAAATTTAGTTTGATTTATATATGCTGAGTTGTAATTCATCTTCGGATTTGGCTATTATGGCCTGGTCATCGACGAACAGAATAGTATTGATAAACTTGTCCTTACTGATCTGAATTCCGTTATTAATTTCTACTTACTACACACTTAATGTCTCATCCAAGTAGACTAAAGCTGGGCAAAGGGATTCAGTCTTGAGCTGTGACTCTTTGAATCTCGTTCAGCTCTGGGATTCGATTCAGTGATTCGGCTCCAAAGATTCATTTCATTTATTATTCAGCTGAATTGTGTAAGCGTCAGAATGGGACCAAATGAAATTAATCATTTGAGTTATTGCACTGCACCGCCGTTCGGACGCTCACTGACGACATTTCTAGAGAAAAACTAGCATTAACAAAAACTGTTACCCAGATATTTTTCCCCGACCTTCAAAATATTTAGCTTCCAAATCCCTTGCCACTAGGATAGATCACGAAGAATGAAACGCAGCTTTAATTAAATATGCATTTGATGTTAGATGATAAATTAATATGCTCGTTTATATCATTTTTTGTGGTACCAATGCTATTATGCTAAGCCAACCTTGTTGGCTTGATTGGACTTGCTTAGTTCTGTCATAGACTGATAAAAATAATAAATCATGGTGTTTGTTAAGTGCTTGAAACTCTTGTCATAATCTTGCAATCTTTATACCCCTTTATCATGTTGTCATAGTTTCTGGTCAAAGCTCTGGTCTAAATAATGTAGCCGGCATTGGCAATATACAGTACCACCAAGCACACAAAAACCCCAGAAAATATGTGAATTAAATCTAAAAATCCCGTAAGGGGAACTAGAGAACCAATAAAAAGCAAGCTTTGCGGAGAGGTACATTCAAACAAAAAACATAAACGTCACTTCGCGATTGCTGCTATTGCGTCAGATAGAAGTGTCTAATTCCCAGTTTATTTTAGTGCTGCTGTTCATTAGTTTTGTTGTTCTTTGTTAATTTTTGTTAGTATTGCTTTGCTTCGTTAGTTCTGTTATTGTTTATCTATTCGTCGTTTAGTTTTGGGCGGCTTGGTTATATAACATCAAATCGTAAGTATTAAATGCTCTCTAAGATGCTACCTTAAGTTGCAGTTATATATTTATGTAATACTAAATTTCTTTTTACATAGGATTACAATGAGCTATAAAGCAAGACAGCCCGTGCATTCAGAAACAAGAAGTATTAATTCAAATGTCATAAACTTTTTTGATGAACAGAAGACTTCTGGAACGTTGATATTTCTTGTAAAGCAATCTACAGAAATAGCAGCCGCAGCACCTGGAAAATCAACCTTTCTGATAATGAAAGTTTCTAAGGAGTATGTTACAGCGACCATTTGGAGACCTCGAACAGGCAAACGTGATAGAGGAAGACCGAGAGCACGTTGGAAGGACGATTTCGCAATAGGAGCGGGACTACAATGGACACTAACAGCACAAGACCGGACAAAGTGGAAGAATCTTGAGGATGCATATGTCCAAAATTGGAGTGGACAACATAATGCTGTTCTATGATGATGATGATGATGATGATGATGATGATGATGATGTTACAGCAGGTATTACTTAAAAATTACAATATTTTTTCTCAGCATTGTCATTAAAAAAACAATGCAGATAATACTTTAGTCCTTACTTCTTCCAGGCACTACTTCTTTAACATCTCCGAAGAAGAAGAAACTCAAGGAAGGCTTTAAGAAAATCGTTGTCGACCATTTTGATTTGGGAGTCTTGCGAAAAACAGTTCATGAAATGTTCACTGTGGAGCATAAAGTAACGAGTCCAAATGTATTAGTAAACAGAATGAGAAAGTTAACTATACTGGTGGTCGTGAAACTTTGAGAAAGCATCTAAAAGAAATAGGCTTTCATTATAAGAAATGCAACAAAGGAAAATTGCTCATGGAATGGAGTGACATTGTAACTTGGTGTTTTATGTATTTAAGGAAAATAAAAGAAATCAGCTCCTAGACGAAACATATATTCATCCTAATTACGGAGCAGGAAAATGATGAACCAGGTGTTTACAAAAGTTACATTTAAATGACTCTTTCGTCGGGACTTTGGTAATCGGTCCATTGCTAACGAGAATCGATTACAAGCAAGTCCATTATACGAAGAATATATGTACTATATTTGGGTCAACATTCTTCCTCTCTTCAGCTTTTCTTTGCTCTGGCGATCTTAATGTCTATTTACTTTGTTTAAAAACGTATTTTTTGCATTAGCCGTTAGGATAATCATAATTAGGCAAACTAATATATTTATCTTATATAATCTCTCAGTAATTTATTATCATAAAAATATGTATTGCATTCTTGGTTGTTCTATTTCCTATTATTTTTGTTACAATAAATTTATTTAATAAGTAGTGGTTTAGTAACTGCAACACTGTCATATGTAAAAGAACTCCGGTGATTTTTAAAATAAAAATTTTAAATTTCCCGTGTTTACGAATGTTTATAATTTTTCTGCGGAGTGTAATTGTGAAACGGACCTAGCGCCAGCCTCCCCTATCCGGGGCTTTTGTGTGCTTGGTGGCACTGTACCAATAACATTGTTATTTAAAGAAACAAATTCGAAAAGTGTTTTTACCCTGAAACTGAAGCTAATTTTGATTTGTTTGTGTCGTGTCTCTTAGTAATGTGAATTTTATTTTACAGCTACCACACATAAAATATGAAAAATAAAGCCATCAGAATTTCAAATAAAATAAAATGTTTATTGTTCAATTCTCGGTTGCAGTATACGTTTTGCTAAATACGTAATAGGTTAATGATAATCTTTTTTTGTTGTAGATGTGAAGATATCGAACTTCCATTGGCACACATATTATTAAAGGAAACTATGACGTTTAAATAAAACGCAATGAATATCAAACAAGAAACTATGGAAAGTAATTAGCATGAACAGCAATGAACATTTTAATAAGCTATCTATTAAACATGAAGACTTGGACTAGACGATGAACATTTTTAAAACAGAACACTTAACAAAAATAACCTCAGTATTGCTTGTAGTGGAGAGAAACCTTATAGTCACTCTGTTTGTGAATTCAGAACAACAGATGTACTATAGTTAAAGATATGGAAAGTCACACAGGAGAAGAGCCATATCGTTGTTCTGTTTGTGAATACAGAACAGCAATAAAAAGTAATTTAGTTAAACATATGAAAATTCACAGAGAAAAGCCTCACAGCTGTTCTGTTTGTGAATACAGAACAGCCATTAAAGGTCATTTAAAAACGCATATGAAGACTCATACAGGAGAAAAACCTTATAGTTGCTCTGTCTGTGAATACAGTGCAGCACGGAAATGTAGTTTAGTTCTGCATATTAGGACCCATACAAACGAAAAGCCATATTGTTGTTCTGTTTGTGAATACAGAACAGCAATAAAAAGTAATTTAGTTAAACATATGAAAAATCACACAGGAGATAATCCTCACAGTTGTTCAATTTGTGAGTACAAAACTGCAGTAAAAAGTAGTTTAGTTAAACATATGAAAATTCACACAGGAGAAAAGCCTCACAGTTGTTCTGTTTGCAAATACAGAACAGCATATAAAAGTACTTTAAATGCACATATGAGGATTCATACAGGAGAAAAACCTTACAGTTGTTCTGCTTGCGAATACAGAACTGCAAAGAAAAGTCATTTAGTCAGACATATAAAAACTCATACAGGAGAAAAACCTTACAGTTGCTCTGTCTGTGAATACAGAACGACGCAAAAAAATCTTATAGTGACACATATGAGAACCCATACAGGAGAAAAACCATTTAGTTGTTCTATTTGTCAATACAGAACACCACACAAAAGTAGTTTGGTTTTACATGTGAAGAATCATGCAGGGGAAACATATAGTTGTGCTATTTGTGAATACAGGACAGTACAGAAAAGTAATTTAATTGTACACGTTAAGAAACATACAGGGAAAAAGCCTCACAGTTGTTCTATTTGTGAATACAAAGCAATGCAGAAACAACATTTAGTTGGGCATATGAGGACCCATACAGATGAAAAGCCTTATATTTGCTCTGTTTGTGAATACAAAACAGCATATAAAAAGAGTTTAGTTACACATATGAGGAATCATACAGGAGAGAAACCTTATATTTGCTCTATATGTGAATACAGAACAGCAAATAAAGGCAGTTTAGTTCAACATATAAAGACTCATACAGGAGAGAAGCCTTATATTTGTTTTATTTGTGAATACCGAACAGCACTTAAAAGTAATTTAGTTAGACATATGCAAAGTCACACTGGAGGAAAGCCTTACATTTGCTATATTTGTGATTTCAAAACGACAGATAAACGTACATTAGTTAGACATATGAAAAATCACACAGAAGAAAAGCCTTAAAGTTGTTTTGTCTGTGAATACAGAGCAGCAAAGACTGTTGGAAAACGTAACAAAAGTTATGTACTGCAACTGTTTTGGGAAAGTGTGATATTTTAAGATTCTGTATTTAAGTAGCCATAATAATCACAATTGCCTTGGAATACAAAGTCTCCCTACTGAAGTTTAATAAAATTGTCAAAACAGTCAGTAAATATGAAACAATTAGTGGAATTCCACTACATACAGGAGCTTTTCATAATAGGGATTGTATTTTTGTGTAATATTTCTATTGATAGCCAGCGTGGGAATTTTTATAGACCTTAGTAAGGCCTTTGATTGCATCTCTCATGAAGTACTATGTACAAACTATGAATTTAAAACAATCTCTTACCAAATAGTCTTCTTCCATAACGATCAGCTTAGTGAACCTAAACCAATGAATAGAGGACCATATAGACCATATACTAAAAGATCTCGAAGAACGGGTAGAGCAAATTGCTGTAAAGATAAACTTAGACCAAACAAACATGATGATGGCAATAGAGGAAGGTGTGGATAATACATTACGCGTTCAAAACATACAGATTGAAAATGTCAGTGTGTTGCTGTGGGTAAAACATCATTGTAATCATTTCAGTCAACGATATAGACGAATTTAAGGATTACCACAAGGACTTGAAAAGAACTTTTAATCATTACAATTTATAAGGCATCAAGAGTAAAAATAGGCAAAACCTGTGTGGCAAGCCAAATGAGCAATCGTTGAGTTTTTCCACCTGATCTTGGAAATTAATAGAATCGGAAAGCTTTCTCTCTAAGTTTAACCATTTAACTGAGGTGGACTCTTGTAAATAATTGTGAATAGTCAATAATCAACTATGGTGAAAATACGACAAAGATCAAATTTGACTGTCCGAATAACTGGTCAAACATAAGTGGGGTTATAGTGTGACATCAAAGTGCGGATAGTGTTCGAAATGAAAAAACTAACCAAGTTGCGCACAGTTATGCTTATGATAGTAGAACTGCACTAATTATTTATAGTTTATAATTGCATTTATATAAACTTAGTTTTATAGTTGTTCGATCTTGGTTAAAATTTGTACGATTCAACATTGCACCGTAGTTAATGGTCCAATGAGACTCAAATTGCATACAAATGTAGCTGGTCATGCAGCAATGATAGCTGTTACAGTAGATATGGCTTTGATATTTATTTTGATGGGACTACGTCCTGTTGTATTCTGCCGATGACCTGAAAATTTGATTTGTATTAAAATATGGTACAGACCTATGCAAAATACGCAATACGATGTAAAAGGGGCTGCAGAAGCCATATTTGTGGTTATTAGGACACCAAAGTTAGCAATAAATGCAGAATTTATTAGTTTTTATTGACCTGTCAAACAGTTTAGTAAATAAGTGTTTTTAAGTAGGTATCTATATAAATTTGTGTATTATCTCTACAGAATTTTAATAATAATTAGAGAGTTGGGGCCGGTTGCAGAAAGCAATGTTAAGTCTCGTGTTAGCTAACGCGACGTCAAAGTGAACAAAAACGCATCAAATCTCAAATGCTTTTGGTAACTAATACATTAGTAAACAAAATTTGATGCGATTTTGTTCACTTTGACGCGACGTTAGCTAACACCAGACTTAACATTGCTTTCTGCAACCGGCCCTAAGTGTTGTGTTAGTTATATAAGACTTATTTTAGAATTATGTAAAAAATAGATTTGAGATTTAGTTAAACTTTCTTATATAGATAATTCTTAAATGTCTTCCTTCTAAAGCTTCCCAGGTATTTGGAGAAATGCTGCATTTTATCATATGTTGTCCTTATCTCAACATTTGCTCACCAGCTTTGTGATAGCCATGGAGCAATTCGGCATACATCTGTGTCGGAAATCTGACATGAAGCATTCTCAGTATATGCCCACACTATCGTAGCAGCCTCTGCTTCAGTATACCCTCAATACCGGGTATCTGTGCTCTCCATAGTAGGTACATTGGTGTTTCGTACCTAGTGCTGCCACTTAATATGCATGATTAATCTTAAGAATTTTAAATGAAATTGATTCACTATCTTAAGGCTGTTTTAAAGCTGCTCAAAGGTGGTCCTCTTCGCGGTCTGAAAAATTACAAGTTATTACAGTTTCTCTTCTCATGACGGCTCTGATATTTTTAGTAGCATTGCTTGAAAGACATTCGCATCAAATTTGAAATTTATTCCTGCAAAAATGTGTCATTAATTCTGGTAGAATTTATGCACTTTTCATGGGGCTAATTATTGTATTTCTACATACAATTTTAAGAATTTAACACGAACGCCGTCTTCTGGGATATGTTAACGTACGATATGTTTGTTTAAAATAAATGTTGATAACATATTTGCAATATTTTTTTATTTTTGAGGGAACATCTCGGTATGAATGCTCAGCTTTGGGGCGTCGCTAGAATACGTGCAGTAGTGGTATTCTGCGTGGGTGAGATATTGGATACATTCTAGTCTGCAGTTGATTCCGAGAAATCGCAACATATTGAAAATGTATTCAGCAGTGGGCTTATAATTTTAGTGTTGAATTGATCTTCGAGGTGTGAAGATGCGAGGCAGTAACTAAAAATTAAATTTAAAAAAGTTTGATGCTTGAAATGTCACTTATGTGTTATCATTGGATTCAGAAAATGATGTAGAGTCCAAAAATCTAATAAGATACAGGGTGTTACATTTGAAATGTAAATTTTATATCACTTTCGCTGAAACCGGAAGTGGAAGAGATTTACTTATATGTCAAAAAGTAACGTTTATTTAGTATATACGATGCACCAAATTTCAAAAATGTATCGTTAAAAATAAAGAATAAAAGGAGGTGTGCCATCATTTGTGTTACACTCGTTATAATCTACAAGTACCTACCTCTAGGGTAAATGTCACAAAGATAGTTTTTTTCCGACGACCACTATATCAAATGAATAAATTCGCACGGTTTACTATTATTGAAAATAACAAATTCGCATAGCAACAAAACTGTGATGAAATGCAAATCTTCGAACACACTAGATCATACAAAATAGTTGGCGAAGGCGAAAGTTGTCTTTTATTAAAAACATAAACACTCGTAATTAAAACGTCATAGTGTTCCAAATGTGGTGCTGCCCCTATTAGGATTATTTTTCATAAAAAATTGGTAAAATGAAATAATTATAAGAGGTTAAGAAAATTCATTCATATGATTTTAGATTTTGTTGAGCTTCATAATTATGCAGTCTGGATCGGACAGTGAAGAAATAAGTTCCACTCCTCCCAATGTGAAACAATTAGCACTGATTACTATAGAGAATTTGCTACCTACAGATCTAGAGGTAGATACGATGTTGCTTATAGAAATTTCATGGATTGGAAACATAAAAATAATGCTATCTCTTTTTCGGAAAATGTTTTGCTAGCATATTTTGGAGAAATTTAAAAAAATTACAAGTCGAATACTTTATGGTTGATATTGCTATATTTTTTTAATTTAATTTTACTCTTAATCAGGGTTTTATCAATTTTAGTCTAAATCTTACTTTTTATTGTCACTGACGTAGCTTGCAATTGTTGACTTTTTATCTCTTTGGGTTACTGTAGATTATAATTAGGACATACACAATAAATATAACAAACTGATATGAGGCATTTTAATTGTTTATTTATAATGATCTGTATTTCAATATTCAGCAGTTGTCTCAATTTGGTAATTCAACATTTATGATTAAATTAAATTTTTCTGATAATAATTATACTGTATATTTTACAGTGTTCAGTTCTTTAGCATTTACGTAACCTTCAATTAATAAACTAATGTTCTTTAGTAAAATTTTTGGTCAGAGGGTGTCACTCCTAAGAAAGCATTTCCGGAACTATATTTTCTCGTGGGGCTAACGAAATTGCATCATGTCTTCTCCATATTGTTAATCGCGAACTAACTTTTAAGAAACATTTGGTAATATGTAGGGATCACAATACCTGTACCTTTTACCAAAACCGGTATTTTCGATATTGAAGTTTTACGAATACCGGAATCCCGATTTTTTCGATATTTAGAAAAGCTTTCGTCTAGATTCGAGAATACAACCTCTAAATTAGAGGTGGCGATTTATTAAAGAAATAAAAACATTAAAAAAAATCACATTTCAGTTTTTAATAAGCTTTTACCAATAACACAAATCTCTAACTTCAGACTTTAATCAAACGAACAAAATAATGTTCTCAACTTTTTAAATTAAATAGTGTTATCAATCAAATATTAAAATAATTTGTGTTCTTACTGTTTGGTCAAATTTAAATAATGAGAACGTAAAAATGACGTGTCTAATGTTTGATCCCTTAATTTTGAGTGCAAATGGTTACAAAGGAACCTGATGACGAGAACACCCACACTGGTAGGAGGAATAGATCTTAACCTATCATACGCAATTTCTATATATTTTCTTGAACCGCCATATTCAAATGAAGCCATCTTTATTTTTACTAATGTTAATAATGTTCCATCAGTTGGTCTGGAAGTATTATCCTGAGCCTGAAGTTCTCTCTTAAGCGGCAGTGTGTCTTCAGGTTCGTCATGCTCAGGTCCAAGACGTCCAATCTTATTACCCATAGACATTTCCATTCCCAACGAGGAATTCGCTCATTCTAAACCGTCCTCCGTCGGTTCTCAAACGATTTATATTTTTTGAAAAAGAAATACCGCGAATTTCGAAAATTCCGGTTTCCATAAATCCAATCCCGGTATTTTGAAGCATCCGTTTCAGTCCGGTATCCCGGTATTTTTTAAAGTCGGGATCCCGGTTTGCGACCCCTAGTAATATGGTATGATAATTGCGGGAGCCAAAATAAGAATTGGACTTTATTATTTACATTGATCTTTTTGGTAGCCAATGGTATTTTCTAAACTATTGAACAGAAATTTCTTATAAGCGGGCATAGTTTCATGCCCTGCGACAGACTTTGCGTTGGTTGAAAAACGCAAGAAGGTAACTACGCATATGTACAGTCGGCGCCTTAGAAATCGGGACACGTAATATGTTGTGTTGTAATGTTTGATTTATTATTTTTTTGTATTATTGGAATTTTAGTATCAAGCAAAAGACGCAACATTTGAAATCATTATATAACAATCAAAACCATAATAACTGCAAAAACCCAGTTTATACACTTAAAAATATGTACATGCAAAATGTATCATAGTACTTATTGTCCCGATTTCTAAGGCGCCGACTGTACCCTCAGACCTCCACGCAGTAGTTAAATCAGCAAGGTATACTCCACGTTTTAATATTGTTGACATGACAACTTGTGACTTTTGGAACCTAAAACAAGCAGCAGATGATTATATCAACACTGCCAATTTAAGTATCAGTAAAGCTACAGTGATAACGATTGAAGCGGCGAATCCTCATTTTGTTAAGATAAAAACTGCATTTTCTGATCTTCAAGAAAGCGTACAAGTTAATGTTTTAAAGAGAGGAAAAACTTTAGCTGGCCTTAGACAGGCTAAAATAATCAAGCAGATATCTAGTGAAAGTTCGTTTTCTAAACTAAAATTATTAAAAACTCATTTACGCAGCTGCAAAAACATTTGGTAGAGCTGAGCTACTTGTCAAAATCCACCAAGGCACTCTAATGTCAACATATAAACTCGATTTCTTTTTCGATTTTAGTAGTCGGACATAAAAC
Organism: Agriotes lineatus; assembly: GCA_940337035.1. Classification (NCBI taxonomy): domain Eukaryota; kingdom Metazoa; phylum Arthropoda; class Insecta; order Coleoptera; family Elateridae; genus Agriotes; species Agriotes lineatus. The sequence continues at coordinate 25,630 of CALNHX010004353.1, forward strand.
TTTATATGCAACTAGTACATAATCTGACTATTTTATTTTAGAACCATAATCTTCTTTATTGGGCTTCGATATCGGGCGTAATATGGCTGTTAGGGCCCGAGGGCCTATAATAATACTAAGCAGTATAACAAACACCAACAATATAGTATAGCAACACCAGCAATCTGCATGGAAACCATAGTACACATAAAATGTTATATAACTGACTGTTATCCTCCAACACCTACTCATATTAAGCATATTGCTATGGTTATTTCAAATAAAGAAAGTTCATCATTAAGTCAGTCACTAGTGAGGGAAAAATAGAAAAATCACGGAGAAATAATTATTATAGGTGCATAACAACTAATCCAAGGCTTGTTTGTAATTTTCAAATACTATAGCATATCCAGTGTTATTTTAGCGTCAACATATTCAACAGTAATATCCCAAGTACATTAAAATAGCCGATCAAATTTTGACTTTTTCTGTCAGAATCTTTTGCTAAGAAATTTGTCAAGTAAACTTGCCGCTCAACAAGAATCCCGAATGCGTAGCAAAACAATCTGACAGAAAATCGTCAACATTTATTCAGGCTAGTTTACATGTACGCGGGGTGTTCGGCGTGATTATTTCCTGAATAAATAGATAAAATTGAGTTAGTGAAGCCCTTTAATTATCATGTTAAAATTATTCACAAGCGGTTACATTTTGACACATTTTTAACCGCAGTTAAATTTTTACGTTTGAATTTTAGTCATTATTAAACTGACAGAAACCATGGTGATTACGCATTATTATGGGCATGAAGGAAATAATCAGAAAAAATATTTGTTAAAACTAATTACCATTTAGAATACATCATTAAAGTTCTGGCGTTTTCGATCGTATAACATTGAAAATGATAAAATTTCGTCTTCGGGTATTTTTGAGGGGCCATTCCTAAAATTTCTATGCCCGGGCCCTCTGTAGAGTCCCAGCACGCGCCTGCACTTAGGCCCATTCTAATTTCCACTCTCCAATTAGAGGTCGAAGATGGAAGAGTATAAAAATGTAAGTGGATACAATTTTAAAAGAATTAATTACCAGATCTGACAATAATAGCAGAACATAAAAGAATTAAATTGATTAAATTAATAAAACAGAATATTAACGACCAACGGTTAGCGGACAATTATTATACTACTCAATTAACATTTTTTATTTATTTATGTTTGAATAAGTGCGCCATAGTGCGTATGTGGAAGGTCACATCAATCTTCCTAAAAATCACGTTTTTCATACAAAGAACTCTTGTTGCGAATCGTTATAATTACAAGAACGTCTGGGTGTTTTCCTAAGAGGTGAAAATAATTTTGGGGGTAAGTTTTACAAATCACAGGAACAAGAAAGTTCCAATAAACATAAATTTAAAATTTTCTGGTTTAATGCCTCCAAAAGGTGGAATAATTCCAACAGTTCAGATCTTCCGGATGTTGCAATTCATTCAAAAGTATATTTATAGAAACTTTTCTTTTTTTTTCGCATACCAACAATAACTGCAAATAGAGTTAGACTGCAAAAGAGCAACTTTTTTGACAAAATAATTCCACAGCCCTCTAGACGTTGAAAGTTTTCGATCATACTGTAGCATATACATGTATAGAGTGATAAAATGAAACTCGAAAAAAATTCTCATTAATCAAATATTTGCATTTCTTATTTTTATCTATGAAAATCTAATGGTACGCGTATGACAAACAATTCGATTAAAATTTGAAGATAAAAGAAACAGTAAAATTAATCAAATATAATAAATAGATCTGCGACTTAAAGAATGAATAAGCAAAAATGGGCCATTAGAATTAATGGCTTTATCAAATACTGCCCAGCCAAGCCCTTAATTATAACACGCATAATTATTTAAAACAAAAATTATTGTAAACAACAAATTAACTCAGAACTACGATTGTCGTTCCCACGAATTATTAAATTAACCTCTTCACTTGCGCACTACGTAATAAGCATCCTAAATTGAAAACAATAGAGAGATTTATATTAATTTACGTAAATGACAGGTGATACATTATCAAACTTAAGATGAGTATCAATTAATTATTTATCAATGCATTATACAATAAATACATATATTTAAGTTTTGTAGATTCTGCATGTTTCTACAAATTCTTAATTTGCATAAAATATAAGTATAAAAATTCAGGATCTGGTCCATACTCACAATGAGGTGATTCAGTAAATTAATGTAAATTAAACACAGTCTTGTTATGAGGAAGACTGTGTTTAATTTACATTAATTTAAAAATAAGTATTGTTAAGATTTTTTGCATTCAAATCAAATCAAAATATTTGTGGTCGCCGAGTATCCCCAAAGTTTGAAATGTGTCCTATAAGTCATGTTAATTAGCTATAAGCTTTTAAAAGCATCATTTTCAACCAGGCAAATTCTTCCAGAATGATTGCAATAACTTGTTACAGTTTTAAATGCTCGAATCGACAGTGATCACAAGCACTGTCAAAAATCGGGGAAAAGTACAGGGTTTGCCGGCTTCACTAGAAAGAACACAGTTCTTGAGGTGTCGGAGCAGATGACGGCGCTCCAGTTACCCTCGGTCTAGCTTAGTCGAGAAGGCGTGGTTCGAAAGCTCAGTGAAAATCGACAGTACTTACCCTATGCTTTGCTCAAAAGAATTGCCTAAGGACGCCACTCGTTTTGATGAAATAAACAGCCCTCGTGGCCCAAAACGAGAAATGCCACAGAGCTTGACCCACGGTGTACTGGGTTAACTGCAACTGCCTGCTCCTCGACGCTCCCCAAGCTTCCTCCAAGCGGCTGGTGTAAGCACAGGGTGACCGTGAAGCAAATGTCTTACCTGATATGGTCACCCTCCTAAATTGGCACAAAAACAACCGACACTGGCCCCAAATCTTAGGGTTCACTTATCAAAGGGACATGCTTTCAGCTTTACAATTCAAATAGATTAGGCCTTTGCCCTGTTAACTTGGTTTAAGACCCAAACAAAAAAGAAAGGTTCAAAATTCACTAAAAGGGCAAACTGACTTTAACAATTTTATTATTTGAAAACATTAAATTTACACAAATATTCACATTGAAGATAATCACCCGGAGGTGAATTTAAAGTTGATACAAGAGGTACATCCTACATGAAATATCGAGGACCCCAGGAAAAAGTTACCTTAGCATCTACGTTAAGTTTAAATTATAGGCGATAATGCACACAAAAAGACCAAAACAGGAGTCAGGCCCCTGCGCATAATAGTCAAATAAAAAGGTCGTACGCAGTGTTCCTTAATCAATATAGCGCCGAACGCGTCGTTTCTTTCGACACTTCCCGATCACTTCAGTTGGGCGCAACAAAATACAAATAATTTACCTTGTAGCTACCAAAGCATGTCGTCAGAGAGGTGTTGGAAGTTCGCTCTCAGGAGTCGCTTGCAGAGGCGAGAGAGAGACAGGGCAGGTCCCCACAGTATAGGATGATGCGGGAACTCCAAAGGTAGACAAGGGTGGGCCGGAACCCCTCAACAGTTGTGGCAGAAATGACAGCAGACAATACGACAATATCGCGCGGCGAGCTCCCCTCTAATTACAGTAAGCCCGGCGTTGATACACAAATTTGCATAAAGCAATGGTTTTCCACACTTAACAGGGAAAAGTTAGTTAAAGGCTTCAAGATGACGTTTCTTAACAAATCGGCAATTAAAGTCAAGACCTCCCCCGGGAAGCAAAACTATATGAGACGCCACTGCCTATCGTAACGACGCCGGCTACATTACTTCACTTCCAGCCGCTCGCGCGCACTTTCAAGAATCCACAAGAATGATTGCTTCAAAGGCTCAGGCTGCACTATATTAGCGTGCCACAGGGCACTCACAAAAGTTCGCTCAAGAGCCAAAAAGGATTCACCCCGTTAATCACCAAATGTTAGCAAAAGCTTCCCCGATTCGCGGCACAAGCTACGAACCGGGGGTGCGAAAAAAAACACAACGTTTCGTTCACTCAAGTGCTGGGTACGGATTCAAATTTCAAATCGGACTTCTCGTGAAGAACACGACGGAAAAAAGTTTCGAACTCCGAAACCAGCACTTTCATATGCACGGTTAACTAAGGGCTTATCAAACTTTATTTCCTTTGCCCAAAGCTGGACGCAGAGCGTGGGCAAGAATGCAACCTTGCACTATCGAACAAAGAACAATAAGTGCGAGCGGTCCCAAAATGCTTAATTGTCAAATTTGCCAAGGCGACTCTTAAAGAATACCAAGAATTCATGAGTAAACGGCCGGAAAGAAATTGAAGCTCTGAAATCAATGTTTAAATATGTGACCACAGAAAGTTTTCCGCAACTTATTTTTAGAAGCTTAGCTGCCTTGGGCAGTAAGAAAATTGACGAAGCTGTAATACGAAACTGTCTTGAGCTTGTAACAAAGAATAGCTTATCTCTGTAATTCGGAGAAATATAAACGGGGCTGGAATGCTTTTAATAAACTAACGCGGTTTCAAAGACTGCTTACCGGGGAAAATTCCATTCGAAGCCTGCAGATATGAAACGTATGAATATTTGCTTAACTAGATTCGGCGCCAGGGCCGGCTTAAATAGAATTTGGGGTCGAACATCTTTAACTTAAGTACACTGATAACACCCTATATTGGGATTAATAACATAATCGGCTTAGCGAGGTCGAAATCAGTTAGCAAACTACGGCCAAAAGATGTCGTTAGTGATTAAGAAACTTTCAAATTCCAGAGTTATTTACTAAATGGTCCCTGTGTTTTCTGAAAATTCTTACTCTTACACTACCATCATTTTGTAGTAGGTTATCTAGAGTGTTAGAAAATAATTCAAAAATTAATTACAGTTTTACAGGTTTTACTAAATTACACCTTCAGTTTGCTTTATTTAATCATGGGACGTTGAAGGGTTTTCTTGGAAGATATTCCCAACGAATCTTGGGGAAAAACTCCAACGAGAAAAATATGTTAGTGTCACATAATCTCCAGGTCCATGTACAGGGTGTCCCAAATTCGTGGGTGACCATTGGGATCTTGGAAACAGTAAGAGATACGAAGAAGTTTAAATTATGAAAACAGAAATTTTGAAAATGTTTTTTCTTGCTCCTGACTTTATTTAAAGAGACAATGCAAAACCAATTTAACATGCCCATGGCCACTTTTCCTGCACTACACGCTGGTGCTTTCAGATTTTATATTCGACGTTTCATCTTCCAGCTATCATCATCAACTTCCTTTTTTTTTAATACGAACCTGGATTTTTATTTTAATATTTGAAAAAACGCTTCATTAAAAGAATAGACATATATATATATTGTTTTGTAGTTTTTTGGGTATTTCGAGCCAAAAATTACGTCAAAAAAACATTTCACTATTACTATTATTCGTTAAACGAGCAATAAGCAAAATAAACTATGTCACAAATCTTTAATAACAAGGATAATAATATATAACAACAACATTTAACAATTATAAAAAATATTCAAATTGAAAACCTGTCGCTTCAATGCACTTTGCACATAGCCTTCGTAATTTTAATGTCGAACGCTGGATGATCCTGGCGGGAATAGACCTAATTTCTCTAATAAAATTATGCCGTAATTGGTAAATATCATCTGGTATCTCACGGTATAAACGATTTTGAGGTAATCCCAAAGAAAGTAATCCAGAGGATTTAGGTCTGGACTTCTGGCAGGCCATTGCACGGGTCCCAGGTTTCCAATCCATTTATTTGGGAACATCGTATTTTAATTAGTTGTTAGCTTTCGTCCATTATGGGGAGGAGCGCCATCATGTTGCCACCATAATTGCCGCAGAATATTGAGAGGCTCATCTTTTGATTGCTCTAGTACGTTGTTTAATATTAAATCTATATACCTTTCGGAAGTTAAATAACCGTCGTATATTACAGGGCCGAGGATTTTGTTGCGCCGACAAAAAGTTACTAAGAAAAGTTGTTTAGAATCAACATATAGGCCCTTATACCAAATTTCAAAATCCTCGGCCAACTTTGATCTCTCACATTTTTTTATATGTTTAGGTCCCATATCAAAGAATTTTATTAAAAAAACTGCCGTGGAAAACCAAATATTTTTAACAAAGTTTTTTATTTCATAGTAAAAAACTTTGTTAAATATAAAATTCTTTGATTTGGGAAATAAACAAAAGAAAATGTGCGAGAGATCAACGTTGGCCGAGAATTTGGAAATTTGGTATAGGGGCCTGGATGTTGATTCTAAACAACTTTTCTTAATAACTTTTTGTCGTATTTGCTACATAAAAGGCACGCTAATCTACAGAAAAATAGATTTTTTTTAAATTTTCAAGGCATAGTCTACTTGATTTTTCAAAACTGAAATTATGTTGAAAATTCGCCTTTGACCAAGGAGGGCTGAACCTCAAGAAGTGAAAATTTAAATCCAGAATTTTCTACATTTTACAAGAGTCGTTTCATCTATCTGGGGACACACTGTATATGAATTGTATTCGAAGAAATAAAACACAGGTTTTATGTTTCAAATATCAGATACAGCCTTCGGCTTCGTTTCATAATTTTCATGTCTCCTGCATAAACGTCGACTTTTAGCACTTGTTGCATAAATAGCTATTATTTATTTTGTTGTTTGCAACCTGGATACTGGTAACTTTATTCGTTTTGTAATGCAAAGGAATTGCATCAAAAACTAATCTATTTTTTAATGAATTCATAAAATGGTGTTCACTAAAATGCACGGCACAAATTCGCTTTTCACGTAATTGTTCAGAAGAGAGTTTATAAAGATTCAGATTTCCACAATTAGTTAACCACTTCCCACGTCTCCAGGCATCTTTCGGAAAACGAAAAAAAACATAAATCGCAGTCTTGTTTGCGATTTCGCAAACAATTAAAATAGGCACATGTTAAAGGAGCCATTGAAAATTTATTATTATAACTTGCGTCGCACCAATTATTAAACCGAAGAATACTTAAAACACAATCTCAATACGTAAAAACGTTGAATACAGGATTTAAATCCAGATCTTACTAAACTGTAGGGTACTGTACCATCAGCTAGCTTGTTCTGAACTAAACTAAAATCAAATTACTTGTCCTAATTTCCTAATTCATTCTGTTGTAAAGATCACATGTTTCTTTTCCAACCATAAAGTTTGAAGTATTTATGGCTAACCCAAAAGCAAAGCAAAGAGTACATATTTTAGCCAGAAGTACAATTTGTCTCGGTTCTCGTATATATTTATAGATATTGACCTACCCGTGCTAGCGAGTTACAGCTAATAAATAAAGAACTACTTCATTTTTCTTGTATTCGTAACACATTTTTTATTAAATCATATCATTGGCCAACTTTTTGTATAACTGTTGTGGGAATAGTTATTTAACCAACAAGTGTGTTAATGAAGGCGATTAATAATCGAAACTGTTTAAAGCACGAACGAGCGATAGCGAGTGCCTTTAATAGTTGAGATTATTAATCGCCCATTAACAAACGAGTTGATTACAATTTTTTTTCGTTGGCCACAAAATATTTTTTGTGGTGAAAAATTTGATTAATACAACTAACCTCCATGCAAAATATCATCAAAACGTCAAAATCACAAAAACAGTTAATTAATGAAAAAGAGTGTATTAATCAAAAACAGTGTATTCATGACATCTATTAATCCATCCTTTTTTAGGAATTAACAAGCGGTCAACGAAAAATTAATTATTTGCATTTTAATTTACAAAAACAGTACCTAGACGTAGTTTTATTAAAGTTAGCAGTAAAATTTGCAGGCAAATTTCGTTTTATGACTGTCAGTGTGAGCGTTGAAACTTATTCAAAAAATTAAATAGTTATGTGTGCAACTAGTTTTGGAAGTCATACTTGTTTTCATGAATTTGCAGTGTGATTAACGCAAGAAAATGAGTGAAAAATAGTTGCTTTCATACGTGTCGGCGCCTTAGAAATCGGGACACGTAACATGTGTTGTAATATTTAAGTTACTATTATTTTTTTGCTGTGATTACTTCATTACTGTGAGCTGCCATTTCATATTTGACAAACAATAAAAAATCTGACATAAGAATCAAAACCATTACAACTGCAAAAGCCCAGTTTATGCACTTAAAAATACAAGCAAAATATATCATAGTATTGTTCCAATTTCTAAGGCGCCGACTGTACATGTTATTTATTGCATATTGATATCTTGTAACTCAAAATTGTGTCGAAAAGGACTTCAGAATTTTCAACTGTCAAATTGACAATTCACAATTTCAATAAAATAAATAGTTTAAAAAAGTGTTGTTTTTTCAAGATCTTGCGTTAAAAAAAGTGTTACCTTCTTCACGATTTTTTGTTAAAAAAGACTACTTTCATATAATGGCACACAATTATCTTATTCTAAATTACTGTTTAAATTTACAGAGTCATAAATAAACATTTCCTGTCCATTTAAACGCGTGGGCGAAACAAGGAGCAGCGCCGCTTCTTTCAACCCCAAGCATTGTATGCAAGACCTCAATAGGGTCCAGCGGTTCCATAGACACGTTTGACGACGTCAGATTACAGCAACCCTTTAACAGATTTTAAATGCCCTTAACTTTATAATATAAATCCACAAATCGCAAACGTGGCAACGCATATTTCGCTCGTATCTCGCATTATAGTGTGTTTATTTTGTTTTGCGATTGCAATTACAAAGAAATAGGTATACAAACAAAAACCGCGATACAAACAAATAATTGCTATACTTCAAAGCAATGGTTACTTGATGTAAACGTATTAGGAGTTATGTACTTATAAAATCGGCGTATTTTCAATGTTTTGGCTAAGAGACAATGAGAAATGTTGTCTACCTGCGTTTTGTAACCCAAGTGTCCCAAGTTATTATCGTTCGAAGGTTGTGTTAACCTTGGCAACACCGCACTTCAGTTTAAACCAACGAATTTTAGTATCAGGGTTTTGCTCTGAGCTGTTTAACTGGGATCCCTCCCGTCAGAGGGATAAGACCTGGGAGCCTAGCAGGCGGGAGTATTTAAGCTATACGCCAATACTGCCCAGCTCTGAGTCTCTTCTCATTATATGCTCTTTGGTTATATTTTAAATGACAAGTAAACAGTAACGGTGGGTAGAGGGATTTCGTTTGCGCAATGACTAACGTCATATGACAGATTCTTTGTGTTTTAAAGTGTGGAAATTGCTGTTGCTGGGATAGAAGGTGTTGTGTATTTGTTTGTTTACCACGTGGGTAAAAAAAAGACTCGGAACTCGTACAAATGTAATCTTGATTTATTGCGTAATAAAACACCTGTGCATACAACATAAATGAATAAATGAACTACATATAAATGAATACTGAATATGCATCAATAATATAAGCCATCAATAATATAAGCAAGCGCATTACCTTCACGTGTGTTTCTCGTACGGCAGTCAGAATGCAGATGAATAATTTAACATATTCCTAAACCGTTGTACAATACGAGCATGCGCAAAACCTTAATATTTACTTATACTAACAAATAATATTTATAATTGGATTAATATATAACAGAAGGTTTAGCAGAGCCTGGTTGTTCAACGTACATCATTATTTCCGCAATCCTATTAACATTCAAGAACAGATAATATACCATACCGCAATGTTGCGTACGCTTCTGATTTATTGTGACATTTAGCTTAAATAAGGTTAACCATTTAATGTCAATATGATAGATGTAAAAATGTTACCAATACGAAACTTGAAAATTACTAGATTCTAACATTAGTTCCGATTTTCACCGCGCCCCAATCTACTTTCTGTAACCTGTACACGAAATAATAATTTACTAGTGGGCCCGTTGCAAAATATTTTGCAAGTTAGAAAACTTCTTTGTAACCTGTGGCAGGATCCATTAGGTAAAATTTAAATTTTTAAGTTTATAAATCTACTCACACGTGATATTGCTGCATATACTTGACCATGGCTAAATGCTGGTTGTGGCAAATACGATATATATTTTTACTTTATCCATAGTTTGTTGTTCTGATTTATTAATTGTTACAGCAAATTATAGGCGTACAGGACCATTTCTTTTCCGAAGGCAAAAAGGTAGTGCAATATTATGTGGTAATCTTTACACAGTAATAATACTCTTCTGCCTGGCTTGTGGCTTGTCCATTTAATACCAAATCTAAGCAGTTATAAATAAATTGCGTATCATTAATCTTATCTCATCTATTAAACCAGTAGACACATTTAAACTTTCCAAAGAAATATCTGTTGATCCTATTTTTAGTGTTAAGCAGTGTGGATATATTCCACTGAAATTTAACGAATCTATTAATTCCATAGAAGATTATAAAATGTTGTCATTATGTGATACAATTATATTGACACTCAAATATTGCTTTTCATAGTCAGGCAAGAGATATAATTTTGTTGCGCTTCACGCAAAACTCCAAATTAACTCGCCCCAACAATATGGGCCATGTGCACCAATGTTTTTTTTAGAAGATTTTTTGCAACTAAGTCCGCCAATCGGCGTGGACTTAAATGTCCAAATATTCGCTTGTACACCAAAACTCCGCCGAACGGCATGGGGCACACAAAGAATCAAAAGCAGACTAACTCCCCATCGGATTATAGAATCCGAAAAGCCGTGCAAGCTGCTAGCTTTGCTGTAAAAATGAGACGAAGGCCGAAGTGCCATGAGTTTGCAAGCACCACAAAAAAATAGCCAACCTAACAAATTTGGGCGCGAACCGAATATTGGCGCTAAGAGATCATTTACACCGTAGCACCATTTGGGGGGTGAATTCCAAAAATCCTTGGAAATGATTTGGTCTATTTGTAAGACGATATAATTGCAAAATTTCAACTTCCTATTTGTAGTAGTTCGTTCGTTAAGGTAATCTTTAAAAAACAGATCTATCTCATTTAACTATTTTGAGGAGAGGCATTCTGCAAAGCCCTGAAAATGGTTTGACATGATTTGTAAAACGAACTAATATGCCGAATTTCAATTTCCTACCTGTATCTATGTCGTGACGATTTTTAGAAAAACACATCTACCCCATTTAATCCTTTTGAGAGGATACATTTCGAAAAACTCTGACGTGACTCGATGTGTAAAACGAACTGGCTTGACTCGATGTGTAAAACGAACTACTGTGCCGAATCAACTTTCTACTTGCAGCAGTTACCGTATTATGGCGATCTTCAGAAAAACATATCTATAAAAATATCCCATTTAATTCTTTTGGGAGTTAATTTCGAAAAGCCTGAAATTGATTTGACCTAATTTGTAAAACGATTTAATATGCCGAATTTCATTTTCCTGCCTGTAATAATTACTTTGTAGTTATTTTTAGAAGAACACTTCTGGTCTATTTAACCAATTTGAGGGGATGTATTTCGAAAAACTAAAAATTATTTCCGATTAGTAAAACGATCTAAAATTCCGAATTTCAACTTACTACCTGTAGTAGTTTTCCCGTGGCGATATTTTGACAAACAGATTTGTTTCATTTAACCCCTTTGAAAAATGTTCTAATTGTTCAATTTTAACTTCCTGTACTTGCAGTAGTTTCCTTGGAGCGATATTTAGAAAAACATATTTGTCTCATTTAACCTCTTTCGGGGATGAATTCTGCAAAACCTTGACATTTACTTGATCTGATTTGTAAAACGAACTAATATGTCGAATTTCAGCTTCCCACGTATAGTAGCTTCCTCGTTGTAGATCTTTACAAAAACAGATCTACTACATTTAGCTCCTTTGCAGGAATGAATTTCGAAAAGCCCTAAAAATGGTTTGCCGCTACTTGTAAAAAGAACTAATATGGCCAATTACAACTTCTTACCTTCCCCCAGATTCTATTATGTAACGATCTGTGAAGTAGAAGTCAATCCCGTCGAATAGAGGGTAAAAGCACTTCTTTGTAGACGATATTGGATGTTTTCCCTTCTGGTTTGAGCACCACTAAATTGTTTGGAGGACTGTCCCCTAAAGAGTCTAGATAAAGTTGATCGAGAAGAAAACAGTCTTCCCTCAAGTCGACCCCAGCCTGATTCAGCGACTGTCCCTGCACCTTATTGATCGTCATGGCAAAGCAGGTTTTACGGGAAATTGCAGTCTTTTAAATTAAAAAGAATAGTCTGAAAGAATAAGGGTTATTCGAGGAATAAAGACTGTCTCCCCTTCTCCAAAACCTATAAAAATTTTGGCCTCAGTGATGTTACGATGCGGAGCTTTCACCAGCATTCTTCACGTTTCTCAGTAGTATAAGTGCTCTAACTTTCAAAGGCAGGCGATTTGGAAGAAGTCCGGGAGGGTAGAGTGTGGAGAAACTCAATGTGGTAGTGCACTGTGTCATCTGCCTCCACCACAGTGTTAATTGATTGATAGATATTTTCCTCCGAATGAAAGGTCTTGGTATATACTCTCAGGTAATCTCTTATGTAAATTCAAGACAATAATTATGTCCTTATTGTACGGATACTACATTTTTAAAAATTAGCGCATAAAGCACCAGCCTCGACACCGCAAGGTAAATGAGGTTACAAATAATACAATACTATTATAACACGTATTTGTCTTGAGAGCAACTGCCATTTAAATATCATCGTCGAGCTGATAAAACCACAGTAAATAAAAAACCACTAATGGAAGCCGAAATATTTTGCAATTTACAAAACGTCTTTGTAGACAATGTTTAAAGCATCCATCAGGTAAAAGTAAGTTTTCAAAACTACTCTCACGTGACATTGCTACATACACTTAACCATACCTAATAGTGGTTGTGACGAATATTATACAGGCTGATTTTTTTATCATGCATCATGCATGCTTCTGTATAATGGGTTGCCTACAAGTTGTTACATGATAAAAAATCAGCCTGTATATTCCTACTTTATCCAGAGTTTGTCTTTGTGGTTTATTAAATGTCATCGCACATGCTAGGCCCACAGCGAAAATGGGAAGGGTACCAGAAAGAAGAGCTAGGAGAAAGCCGAATAGAATAGATTACAAAAGCGATGATTGAATGCAACTTAAACGAAAGAAACTGTGAGGATGGAAGAGTATGAAAAACAGGTGTCTTATAACATCGAAAGACGTTTTAACAATATACGTATGCTTGTACCAATAGGGAAAGCAATGAACCAGTAGATAAATAAGCACATCTATATAATCATAATAAGCAGAAAAAACACCTTACAGCGTATGAGCAATACCGACTTTCATTAATTGTCATTTTACATGTATTTTGACGTTTGTCTCATGAATCAGCAGACCGTTGATTTCAAATAAACATTTAGTAGTTACAGTAATTCATTTCAAAAAATCGACAGAACGCCGCAGGCTGACTTCGAGAATACACTTGGTCTACTGCTACTGCATGGCCGGCTGCAGCTACTTGAAAATTACAAATTGTTGGTTTTACTCTTAAAATTATCAATTTATTTTCAATTTAAGACTTTTGTGCACATCTACACGTTGGCAGCTTTCATTTAAAAAAAGAATTATCGAAATCGGACCGGTGGAAGTCTCAAAATAGATGTCGAAAGAAAACGCTTCACGTTTTAAATATATAGATGATTGTTTTGTATATGGTACATGAATAACAATGAAAGTAGTTAGCAAAATAACAGATTATTTTGTGTAGTCTGTCGTGCGTTACTTTTCTGTAAACAATAGTTACAGCAATAGGTACTAACTACTTTTAATCAAAAGTAAAAATAGTAGTACAGTCAGACCTCGTCGTTCGCGGGGGTTACGTTCTAGAAGAATGCCGCGAACCGCAAAACCGCGATGCGCAAGTAAACACATAAATGATAAAAACTGTATTAGGTTCCATAAACTAGATTTATTTATAGTATGCAACTTCAAAAAATTCAAAAATACATAAACGTGCTTATACAAACATGCAAATACGTACATTTTCAAAACATAAAGTATAAAGCAAAAAACACTAAAACAAAAAACATTAAAAAATTTTAAAACATACTGACTACAACAAATAAATCAAGTTATAATTTTACAATTTATTTCAGGTCCGATTTGGTAATAAGAGATTCAAATAAATGGGCTCGATAAGTGTGTTTACAAGTTCGTGATAAATAATGTTATTTAGGTGTTCAGGACATAAACCGCATACGTCTGCTTTATTTACTTACGACCGGTCTTATGAAGGCCACTAACATGCGTTAACTTTAAATCGCTGTTAAAATAAACAAAAGCTCATCAAAACGTTGGCGCTTATGACATATTATTCATTAGTAAACATATTTTTATGCGCGTTTGTATATGTTAACAGCGAATTAAAGTTAACGTCAGATTAGTGGCCTTCATAAGACCGGCCGTTAGTGTGTGAAAGTTGAAACAGTTAACGTTGGCAATTCTATCCGCAAACGGCAAATCAAATATCCGCGAACGGCAAAGAAAAGGGAGCACAAATGTGCGCCGCGTAAAATCAAATTAGAGAACCGCAAAGGCGCGAACGGCGAGGTCTGACTGTATCACTAAAACTTCTTTCTAAAAGCAGCGTTTTATTCTTAAATAAATTTACAAACACGAAACTAGCAATAACAAAAACAAAATTTATTTATAGAAACTAACGATGTATATGACAGTTAAAGCTTTAGCTATTTTTTAAGTCTTTAAACAAATTAAAATAATCCATGTTGTTTCCCAGAATGTTTCTGGTATTTTCCGCTCTACCTTGATTAGTTAGTTACTTTGGTAAACATAATTCCAGATACAATTATCTCAATAAAGGATTCCAAATACAGTACAAAATATATTGTTGAAACACAACACAAAATGATTATTCTAATAAATGATCGTGGTTTGGTTAATGAAAATGAACAAACACTTTAATTAAACGGATTTATTATCCCTTCTTAAACATGTGTCATACATTAAAAACTGTCGTTATTATTCTGTCAAAACATTGCTTAGTAACTAACATTTCGCGGCAACTCTACTAATAATTATAATTTAACATCCTCCCACCTAGATTTGACGTGAAATTTTGAAAAACTTGTTACAAAAACAAAATTACAATACAAACATTTTGCTTTTTGATTTAAGTATCGTGCAGGGGGAATTATTTTTCTTCCTCTCCTGTTTACGGTTGGCAGGGATTCTGCTGCTTCCTCGTCGTACGCTGCCTCTTCATTTCTATCTTGCGCGTCTGATTCTTCAACATCTATCTCAGTACGATTATTTCTAGTATGTTTACTAGATTCTTCTCCGTCTTGTGTATATGAATGGTCTTCGTAAATCTCTAGTCTGTAGACTCTTTGAACTGGTCTTAACAACTGACCCTTTTCAGTCTGCAACTTAACCACACGACATACCTTATCTTTTCCAGGTATAATTTCTAACACTTTGGCTAAATGCCATTCTAACGGTTACCAACCAAAACTATTTCTCCAACTTTCAGTTCTGCTGTCGCTTTGCGGTGTGTATTCTTCTCTATTAAAGCACCTAAATACTCAATGCGAAAACGTCTCCGTAAGTCTTCTTTTAACTTCAATAAATAGCGTAACCGGTTATTTAAATGTTCTCTGTCCGTTCGATCTAGATCGGCGGTTCCAACTTCCGTAACTTCCTGCAGAAACATGCTTGGTGTTAGTGGTGCAACTGTAGGATCGCTATCTGACATGTACGTTATTGGTCGATTACTAATTATCGATTCGCATTCACATATTATAGTAGAAAGTTCTTCGTGTGTTACACAAGCTCTGATGATACCCTCTTGATTGTAGAATGTGTTTAGAGAATTATTATCTTTCAAATCATTTCCGTACCATTCAGTTTGAATTAATTTCATCAGTTTTTTCTCGGCACGGTTTAATTCTTCTACTTTTAAACAACCTTTTCGTTCTTCTTTGTGCTTTTCTTTAAATCGCATCATCCAATCTATCATATTTATTATTCTTTGAAAATCGGAAAAGTATTGATAGTACCATCCAGTATCGTTTTTGTTAGGTTAGTATAGCTTTAGTATAGTTATTATTTTATAAGTTAATTATTTCCGCATTTGCATATTATATCAACGGCGTTAGTTAAAGTTATCGCCGATAGAGGGACCAACAATGATGAATTTCGTATTTTTAAAAATGTGTTGCCTTGAATGCATAACATAACAACCCATATACCTGGTCCTCTTCCGGAAACGCACCACTATTCTTTTAACCACCCTCGAACTAAGACAACGCCTTATGTGTAACCCGCGCTCGGCAACGACTTTTTGCTCTGTGTGAAACAGCAGTCGATTTCTGTTGAAGACGAAATTGCTATAATTCCGTTGATCCCGCTCCTGCTATTTTTATCAGATTGGTAAGTCAAGGCAATTTATTAATTGTGTATTTATTATTTCTTGTTCTTGATCTATTAGTTAATTAATTAAATTCATTGTTGTACGCGCCGCAATCATTTTTGGTCCTTCGAGCCGGATATTCGCTTAATTAATTAATTAGTAGATTTCCATCGCATAATTCGCCTTGTGAAAACGCCGCATTTTGCAATTTATTTTAGTGTTCAGTATAGGTTATTGTTAGTTTAGCGTTTGGGGAGTAAAATTGAATAGGCAACAGTATTGTGATACAGCTAAGTACACTTTTTCCAATTACATGATTGTTTAATCGTTGGCAAATATATTTCGTTATCTTAGTTCCTTTGTGTGAAGGAGGGTGACCCGTGTTTAGTTTAGCCGCTAAGGGCTACCACATGTGCCGTGCCCATTTAAAATTCCGCTGAAACCTAATCTTTTTTGAAGGGTCTCGCCAAGTGGCAAATTCCAGCTAACTATTCGCTGTTGCGGCAAACTCGTCTAGTTTTGAATTTAATAAGCAATTTTCTGCTTTTAAAATGCCTCCTAAAATCAATGCGAAATATATTGAAACTCGTGCGCTACGAGATAGTTTGATAAACAAATTAACGGAAACATTAGAAATTGCGCAAATAGCACAAAATGAACCCCCACGCGCTTTTATATTTAAAAGACGGTAGATGTTGATGGAATTTATTCTAAATTACAAGCTGCACATGAAAATGTAATAACTCACTTATCAAGCCAAGATGACCCAGATTTTAAAACTGAAGATTCAATTAGGACAAATTATGATGCGATCTTTTACGAAGTGTGCGCTCTGTACGACCAATTATTCCCATCGCGTCACTTTAATGGGAGTTTGGACACTTGGTCTTCCTTTTTTCAGTTGTTTAATACTGTAATCCACATTGTGACAACACTATCGAACATTGAGAAGTTTCAGTATTTAATTAGTTGCCTTTCTGATGAACCATTAAATTTAATAAAATCGCTACAGTTATCAGAGGATAATTATTCAATTGCGTATCAGATCTTAATAGATCGGTATGACAATAAACGCAGATTGGCCACCCATTATTGGCAAAAAATTCATTCTTTAACATCGTTAAAGGAAGAATCCCCCAAGGGCCTTCGAGAATTATTTGATAATTTCCGGGAAAACCTCGCAGCATTACGCGCTTTAAAAATCGCCGATTCTCTTGAAGATTTTATTCTATTAAACACTTTATTGTCCAAACTTGATCCAAATACACGCAGGTTATTCGAATCTGAAATTCGAGATTTAAAACAGGAAGTCCCGACCTTCCAAATTCTTGACACCTTTATTGAAAGTCAATGTAGGGTTCTGGATACTGTGAAAAATTCGCATCCATCTGCACAGCGCTATAACCCCAAAATTCAAAATAAAGAATCCAAACGGATCTTTCATGTAACATCATCCCAGGTATCTTTTAACAAGTGTTTCATCTGCAATACAGATCATTCGACTTACTCGTGTCCCGAATTATCTGAGAAAACGCCGCAACAGCGCTTTGAGTTGGTAAGCTCAAAAAAATTGTGCGTTAATTGCCTTAGTGGATTACATCACACGCGCGAGTGTAAATCTAAGGTAAAATGTGGCAAATGTAATAAATTTCATCACACGCTCTTGCACTTTGGAAAATTCAGTTCGCAACCTGAACGCATT
Source organism: Agriotes lineatus (assembly GCA_940337035.1). Taxonomy (NCBI): domain Eukaryota; kingdom Metazoa; phylum Arthropoda; class Insecta; order Coleoptera; family Elateridae; genus Agriotes; species Agriotes lineatus. The sequence continues at coordinate 43,634 of CALNHX010004353.1, forward strand.
GTTGATTCAGGAACAATTTCGCAACCGCAACTGCCATCTTCTTCAACCGAATCGATCGCAGTTAATAACCCTGAGCTTTCCGTTGCAGCGTTAGTTAGCTCCACTTCCAATAAACTCGTGCTGTTATCAACAGTTCTTTTAGATATCCGGGATTCAGCGGGACATCCACACACAATACGGGCAATCCTTGACGGCGGTAGTGAAGGTTGCTTCATAACTGCTAGTTGTGTTCAACGTTTAGGGCTACGCGTTAAAAACAATAATAGAATTCAAGTTCAGGGCATAGGATCTTCGGCTACTCTGGCCTCATCTGGAGTAGTTAACTGTTGTATTTACCCGCGCGATGAAATTCAGCCATCTCATATTATTGAGGCTCACGTAATTCCGTGTATTTCGCGAAATATTCCAGCTGCTCCAGTGGATGCGTCAACTTGGAGCCATATAAAAACGCTTCGATTGGCAGATCCACAATTTCATACGCCTAGTAAGGTAGATTTGTTACTTGGGGCGGATATTTTTGCTCAACTGCTACGACCTGGCATATTGGTGGGACCACCCGCAGCTATGAATACCATTTTCGGTTGGGTCTTATCTGGCCAGGCGCATGTGGACAATTCAAGTCGCGTAAATTCTTTCTTAGTTTCGCTTTCCCAACAAAACTTAGATTCGACTTTAAGAAAATTTTGGGAAATTGAAGAAATGTCTGGCCCAATTCCGCCCTCGCAGGATGATATCATATGTGAGAAATTATTCACTTCATCAGTGGATCGTGACCCTACTGGACGATACACTGTTGCATTGCCCTTTAAAACTCATAATCCTGAATTTCCTAATTCTCGATCCGTGGCTCTTCGCCGTTTTCATTTATTAGAAAAACGGTTCTCGCGTGATGAGTCTCTTCGCAAGGCATATCTTGAATTTATGAAGGATTACCTCGAAAGTGGCCATATGTCTCTTGCAAACGGTTCTGTACAATCAAACGAGGCGTATTATATACCACATCATTGTGTGTTTAAGTTGGAGAATAATTCAACAAAAATTCGTGTTGTCTTCGATGCTAGTGCTAAAGCATCTAACGAAGAATCCCTTAATGATTCATTGTACTCTGGTCCCAAGTTATTGCCAAATATTATAAACTTTCTGCTAAAATTTAGGTCTCACTCGGTCGTCTTCGTTGCTGATGTGAAACAAATGTATCGTCAAATACTTATCGCTCCCTCATGTAGAGACTACCAGAGAATCTTGTGGAGATTTTCAGAGCACGACTCCATTCAAGAATATATATTAAACACCGTGACCTACGGTGTCTCCGCAAGTCCATTCTTGGCTAAAAGAACGCTTCATCAGCTAGCCCAAGATGAACAATTACATTTTCCCTTGGCGTCCGCTGTTCTTAAGGAAGACGTGTATGTCGATGATGTCGTCTCCGGTTGTAGTTCTCTACTAGAAGCCCGTGCTGTGCAGGATCAGCTGATTAAGCTTTTGAAAAGGGGAGGTTTTTTATTGCGTAAGTGGTCAAGTAATGTCCCTGAATTACTTTCAAATTTGGACTCGAGTTTATGCCAAGACGGTTTATCATTTAATGGTGAGTCCCAATCAACTGTTAAAATTCTAGGTCTGCAATGGTTTCCATCACTAGATGTTTTCTCGTTCAAGGTTGATCCTATTGAGCAAATTTGCACAAAACGCCATATTCTGTCTGAAATAGCCAGAATATTTGATCCTCTAGGATTTTTATCCCCGCTAACCTTCTTTAGCAAACGCTTGATTCAACATTTGTGGTGCCTAGGAATAGATTGGGACTCAACACCACCAAATGATGTCGTTGATCGTTGGAACGAGTATCGTAACCAACTATCTTTAATTACTACCATCCGCATTGATCGGCACCTGCTGACAAAAAACCTTTCGATTGTCGAACTTCATGCGTTCTGTGATGCCTCGGAGGCCGGATATGCCGCAGTGGTCTATTTTCGAGTAGCAGACCATTCAAATAATGTATCTGTGAAATTCGTCACCGCCAAAACCAAGGTGGCACCCTTAAAAAGGCGCCCACTTCCGCAGTTAGAACTCTGTGGGGCGTACCTCTTATCCAATGTGGTGTCATCGGTTATGGCCATTTATTCGAATCAGATTTCGCAAGTTGTTGCCTGGCCAGATTCCACCATTGTGCTTGCTTGGTTACACTCATCGCCACATCGCTGGAAAACCTTTATCAGTAATAGGGTTAGCCACATCCAAGAACGCGTGCCGCCTTCAGCCTGGCGTCACATTCGATCAGAAGATAATCCCGCTGATTGCGCTTCCCGTGGTCTATTACCGCGTGAATTACTTAGCCATCCCTTATGGTGGACTGGCCCCACGTGGCTCACGCAATCACCTGAGGCATGGCCCACGCTAAAAATAAACTCCTCGGAAGTTCATGATGCAGTGAAAAAGGAAGACAGAAACATTAGTGTTTTTGTGGCACATGTTGACGATTTGTTTGAACCCTGGAACCATCTTCTACGTAAATATTTATTGCTCAGTAGGATTCTAAGGGTAGTTGTCTATTGCCTTCGCTTTATAAATAGTTTGAAGAACCGTACAACCCGCGTAGTTGGTGCCTGCACTTCAATTGAATTACATGAGGCCCTGCTTATCTTGGTAAAGCAAGTGCAACGCCAAGCTTTCCATGAGGTTATAGAAAACCTAACACTAAACAAGCCACTTCCAAAGTCACTCCGAAAGTTAAGTCCATTTCTTGATGACCGAGGTATTCTCAGGGTGGGCGGCAGGTTGCGTAACTCTCTTCTATCATTTGAAGAAAAACACCCTGCTTTACTTCCGCAGTCTCATCTACTAACGACACTGATCATAGAAGATGTTCACAATAAAAACCTTCATCCTGGTCCACGCACGCTTGACTATTTAATTAGACAAAATTTCTGGATCCTGTCCTCTCAGCGCGCTATTCGCCGTTCCCTATCCAGATGCTTTAGGTGCTTTCGAATAAAGCCAAGGTCTCTACAGCCACCAATGGGCGATCTACCAGCCTTGAGAGTACAGCAGGTAAAGGCATTTTATTCAGTGGGAGTTGATTTTGGGGGTCCATATACAATAACTATGGGTAGAGTCCGAGGTGCCAAAACATATAAGGCATACATCTGTCTGTTCGTTTGTTTGGCTACTAAGGCGCTCCATTTAGAGCTAGTTTCCGACCTCTCCACAGACGCCTTCCTCGCGGCATTGCGCCGTTTTATTGCTCGTCGCGGTCGATGTGGTTTCATTATGAGTGATTGTGGCACAAATTTCATCGGAGCCGCATGTACCCTTTCGACCTATTTTAAGATAGCTGTCGACCAAGAAGGTATAACCTGGAAATTTAATCCCTCGTCTGCTCCACATTTTGGAGGTATCTGGGAGGCGGGAATCAAGTCCGTAAAAACACACTTAATGCGTGTGATTGGGGAGCAGATCCTCACATTTGAAGAGTTGTCGACGGTTCTCGCACAAATCGAAGCCATATTGAACTCACTCCCGCTATGCCCCTTAAGTTCCGATCCCAATGACCTGGAAGTATTGACTCCAGGCCACTATTTGACATTAGCGCCACTGACATGCATCCCTGATCCAAATTACATTGCAATAAGCTCTAATAGAGTTACTCGCTGGCAGCTGCTACAAAAGATGCACCAACATTTTTGGAAAAGGTGGCATCACGAGTACCTGCATACGCTCCAACAACGAGCTAAATGGACATCAGTGTCTACGCAACTCCAACCTGGATCCTTGGTGTTAATCAAGGATGATTTATCTCCCCCATTGCGTTGGCGCTTGGGTCGGGTCATCCAGCTGCACCCAGACGCACAGGGTATTTCCCGCGTTGCCACAATTAAAACTGTACAGGGTACATTAAAACGGCCCCTAGTAAAATTGTGTCCTCTCCCAAATCAATAATTGTTAAAATACCTTGTATTTTGGTGGGCGGCATGTTAGGTTAGTATAGCTTTAGTATAGCTATTATTTTATAAGTTAATTATTTCCGCATTTGTATATTATATCAACGGCGTTAGTTAAAGTTATCACCGATAGAGGGACCAGCAATGATGAATTTCGTATTTTTAAAAATGTGTTGCCTTGAATGCATAACATAACAACCCATATACCTGGTCCTCTTCCGGAAACGCACCACTATTCTTTTAACCACCCTCGAACTAAGACAACGCCTTATGTGTAACCCGCGCTCGGCAACGACTTTTTGCTCTGTGTGAAACAGCAGTCGATTTCTGTTGAAGACGAAATTGCTATAATTCCGTTGATCCCGCTCCTGCTATTTTCATCAGATTGGTAAGTCAAGGCAATTTATTAATTGTGTATTTATTATTTCTTGTTCTTGATCTATTAGTTGATTAATTAAATTCATTGTTGTACGCGCCGCAATCAGTTTTTATGTGTTTTCGCAACCATGTACGTGGTTTCAATTATCTTTTTTTCAAGTGTTGTTTTTGGCCATTCTTGTGGATTCTCATAAGTAGAGTACCTACAGGCGTTCTGGGACACTTCCGGTGGTTTGAAACTTGGCTAAGTGTCACGTGGCGAGGTCATTGGCCTCTGGTTTGAAACTTGGCTAAGTCTAGCCGAAGGTCACGGGTCTAGCCGGGGCCAAGGTCACGGGCCTCGGTCATTGGCCTCTGGTGTGAAACTTGGCTAAGTCTAGTCGAAGGTCACGGGCCTAGCCGGGGTCAAGGTCACGGGCCTCACCTAGGTCACGTGCCACTTCCGGGAATTTTTTGGACTAAATGTCTAATTTTGAAATTTTTACAAGATTTATCAAAATTTTCCCACGCTCGAGCGGATGTGAGCGTCTGGGATGCAGACATGTTCATTCTTGCAGGATGTTGTTATCAGTAAATGGAACAATGGCATCCATTGGAGAACAATGAAGCTATTGTTACGCTTATCAAAATTTTCTCAGGCTCGACCGGATGTGGCTCATCGTCTGACAGACATGTCTATTCTTGCAGGATGTTGTTGAACAATGGCATCCATTGTTTTAAAATTAGCACGAAATTCGAGAACAATGAAGCTATTGTTGTCTGTAGATTAAAAATGTGTTGATCTGCAAAAAATTCAAACAAAGAAACCTATTGTTTTAGAAAAATCAGCACAGTTGGAAGTTTTTGCTAATACAGTTAATGAGTCTAGAGATTAAAATGTGCTGATCTGCAAAAATGATCTTGAAATAAATTTGTCAAGTACTGATGTCTGTTAGACAAACAAAAAAGAATTACCAGGTGTGGGGTTCGAACCCACGCTTCCCTTAGGGAACCAGAGCTTAAATCTGGCGCCTTAGATCACTCGGCCAACCTGGCATGTTCCTGTAATCGGGTTTATAAGCACAATGGTGTAATAAAACAACAATGTAAATATACTTGTATTTATTTGCCTAAAACATACATGTATAAAAATTATTACAAATACATATCAGCTAATTATTGTGCTACGGATGTCATCTCTGTCTGAACGATCTCCTCGAAGACAAGTTTCGTGCTGCTCCCACACTTGCCACCCGAGATGATATAGTAGCGACGTTTTCCTAATTGTTGCAAGTCAGCATCTGTTAGACAATCATAGCGTGCTGGTAGAATGAATCTGAAGTTGTCCAATTCCACCGCCACTTTATTGCCGTATTTAGTCGGACATCGATACACATTTATTATTAGTTATTTTTCGTCAATCTTCAAATGTCGTACATTTCTCCACTCTTTAACCTCATTTAAGTTGCAAAGTTTCTGGTTGAAATCTGCCATGTTTTTGGAAGGAACGTGTACAGGAGAATGATAAAAATACTACAGCATATCAGGTTTATATAGCACCGATGAAAATTAAGTGATGAGTCATCACAACGTGGTAATTTAGGCAATATTTTTAGCATCAATCCAGCTATTGTGCTGATTTGAAAATCCTAGCCATTTTACAAATACTTTGTTACGTTTTCGTTTTATTACACGTTCAACGAGATGTATGTCTGGATATTTAACTTTTTGAAGCTCAAGATCGTAGAAACATCCTTGAATAGACCGATTGGAAGCATCTTTTAGTAAATAGGTAATAGGATTAGTTAATTTAACTTGATCGATTGTGAATATTTTATTAGTCCAGTTGGGTGTATATCCTTTATCGAATATTGTTCGATATTTGCTAATTCGCACAGGATCACCAACCTTAAATTTTACATTACTTAAATCTGTCATTTTTATATGATTATAGGCTTGATTGAGAATTTCCTTCTCATTACTCTTATTCACATCAACCGGTCTTTTACCAATTGTACTATGTTTTTTATGATTGTAGGTGTGACTGACTTGAGATAATAGAGAAAGCCATTTGTATGAACCTTGCAAACTAAACATCTTCCACATAAAAGATTTAAGTGTACGATTTACTCTTTCAACGACACACGCTTTTTTCGAGCTAAATGTTGAGAAATGGTTAATTTTATATTTATTCATTAGTGTTTAAAATCTTTATTGAAAAACTCTTTACCCTGATCTGTCTGCAAGTTCTTCGGAATTCTACCGCTTTCAGATAGTATTTTTTCAGTTGCACTAGTAACTTCCTTAGAGGTTTTGGTTTTTATAGGCTCTAGCCAAACATATTTTGAAAATACATCTATAATTACTAAAATATACCGATAACCTTTATTTACTTTAGAGTATGGTATCATTTCTACTAAATCGGCCTGATGAAGATCATCCAATCCTTTTACTATTACACGACGCCTTCGAAAATTTATTCGTGCAGGCTTATGCAACTCGTCTACTATTTGAGCCTTAATCGAACTGTTTATTTTCTTCCGGGTCATTTTGAACCTTTCTAAATGAGACAGTTTCACTAACTGAAGGTTTAGGCGGAGGTTTAGTTAGTTTTAGAGAAAAGTAGAGTTGATCAATTTCAGCTTGAATGTCTGCAATAATTTCGTTTGCTATTTCTGTATTTGTACTAGCAGAGTTTTGGTGTTTGGAAAGTCGGTAAATAATCTTATTAAGTTCTTTGTTAAGGAGGGTCTTGTTGACAGCATCCTCTTCCAATAGAGATTGCGCAAGATTGGCTAATCGTTTATGCTGAAGATTAAAATATTCACAGTCATCGTAAAAGTATAGATTTCTGTGCTGAATGTGACGACCGAACTTATCTCTCGACATTGTCGAACTGACTTTATTCAATGATTCCCGCCTCTTTTAACTCTTCTATTATACTAACAATTTCATTTCTATGATTTGTGTGACCGGATGCTTGAGAGGCATACAGTAACTTTAATCGATCAACTAACTCGTTCGGATCATCCCAGTAAACATAATCCAACAGCTTATTGCTAACTTGTTTATACATTTGCTGCATACCTTTACCAGAACGCCTTTTTGCTCTTAATGGCACTGATGAAGACGAGGGTGATGATGATGATGAGTCAGATTTTATAAATTTCTTGTATTTCGTTTGGTTGAAACCCACCTTCTGCACATTTTTATCAAAATGTCTATGCGCCGCACCTGTTCTGTTTATGATATCATTATAATTTGCTCTATCTGTCGACGTTGGAGTTATTTGAGGATCGTTTTTAAATAGTAATTCGTACAAACCAGGCGTACCTTCATAGCGAACATGTTTTACAATTATATCAGAACCCTTTATATCTAGCTCATCTCCACCAAAATAAAATTGGTTTTTATCAAAATCATATCTAATTCCATACCTCCCTAGATTTGGTCTTTCAAGATAATTGCTTACATATTTCCTAGGAAGTTTATCATACTGTTCTAAGAAAGAACTTATAGCTTGCGGTTCTATGTTGGTAGACGGTTGAAATTTGTTTGCTATAGTTGTATTAGAATCATCTTCGGCGGTTTCGCACAATACTTCATCAACCGGTTTTGGTGTAAATAATTCTAGTTTTGAAGATGGGAGATTCTCTTTTTTATTTATCACTTTTGCAACACTTTGCATTTGTTCGGTAACAGGTTTAAAAAATTTACCGAGGAGCTGTTGTTCCACCAACTTACCCTCAACAACAGGAATACCAATTTTGTGTAATATATACTTCAAAGTTTGCAAGTCGTTACGTCCAATAGCATTACGTAAATGGAAATTATAGATTTCTTTATTTTTAACATACAGATCTTTGTTCAACCACAGTATATTTGAATTTGACGGTAACATTTTGCAGACTGAGATATCTAAGAGAGAGCTGGTGTTTATAATGTGGTTGGTGGGCAGTAACCACAAGGCAAAGTGTCAGTATACATACAGTTTACTATTCTTTTGTCATCATGTGGATCTAAAGCCTTTTTTCTTTGTTTTAAAGACAATACGTTGTGGGTTTTTGATCTAATTGTTCTCTGATCGCAAAATACTGTTTCGTTATTAAACAGGCAGTCTTTGTAATCCTCAAATGTAATTCTATTCATAGCAGCTCTGGTAATACCTTTAGCTTTCTGTTACGGTCTTAAACTGACTTTACGACACCGCACCGGCTCATACAATAACGAAACGGCCGGCGCGGGCCGTAACTGACGAAATCGGGACGAAAGTTCTCCTAGGCCGCCACCCACGCCGCAACAAGTTAGGCCGAGCTTGACTTTCAGTGGAGATGGGCGGGTCCTTTAACGAGATTATCTGAGGGTAACGACCAGAAGGTCGATAACTAACGGTAAAATAATGAGGGCGCCACCAAGCCTGTCTTAACCCGAATAACCGGGCCTGGGCGGTTAGACGGGGGCGAAGTATTCAAGATACTCCGTCGATAAGAATTCTCATGAGCTGCAAGCTCAAATAACAATTTCGTGATCGCAAATACTGGAATGGTAATATTGGGACTCTTTGGCCGAGACTGCGCAACCACTGGACCTACCTGCACGCTCTGATCTCTCACGTCTCGCCGTACACCAATCTTTACACTGTAAAAGGCGCTATCTGAAACAAAGCATGCACAGGTCGAATAGGAATAATACGTCCCTTAATTAAATATGCGTCTATTGGTCGATAACTACATCTGGGCAGCAAATCGTGCTGCCAAGCTTATGTTACTGCTTACGTTAAGCACCAGCTGATGGACGCGCTATGCTAGTAAACAACACACTATGGGTGGCCGGCCGCAATGGGCTCGACACTTTACATATTAGAGTACAGTTTAGAAATACGCCCTCCGGAAAAGGGTGCGTTAGTGCGCGATAACAGACGCCGACCTGCAAAGGCAACGGGAGCAGTGTAGCTAGCAGCAAAGCACGACGCCGCGCAAATGCGCGACGAAATAATTGAAGGCCTAACTCGTTAGGCAGCGGGGCAGCGTGACTGCAATATTTGACCAGGAAGAGGGGCTAACATAGCCTCACTAAAGCATGCGAATTAGGAATAGTTGCCAGCCCCTGCTACGTCGCCCACGCAGTCGTTGGCTGCGGTTAACACCTGATAAGCAAAGCACAAAGCCCTCGCAAACATGAACAAAGAGCTCGAACAGATTAGGGCGCGCCAGGCTCAGCACGGCGAGGCGTTGATTCCATTTATGTATTAATCGGTACAATATAGCGAAGCTCGCGCACCTAACGTTACTGACTTAAAAGTTAGCACAAACGTAACACCAAAACATAGGCGCAGAGTTATTTAGCTATTTAGGCGATGAGACGCGAAACTCGCGCACATGAACTTACTAGTAGGCTACCAAAGTAGCGTCTTGAAGCATGGTGGCCTCAAACCGGCATTAAAAGCCGCGACAAGCAAGCAAGGGGCACGCATCCGCCCACACAAAGTTCAGCACAAAAGCACCACCGCTCGCACAAGCGACAGTTAATATGTTTAAATGGTTGTAATTACAAATACCTTAGTCCGTAGACGGTCTATGAGAGTTGCGTGCAGTCAGTTGGTAGAAGGCGGCAGTCTGTGGCAGCTCAATCGCCAAAACACGGCATCTGGGGTAAACGGGCTGGAATCCGCCAAGATGGCGGCGTTAGGACGCTTTCCTGAGAGCACACTTACGGCGGCAAAGAGGCCTACTTCGTCCTGCCTAGAAAGATCCTCGAAAACAGCGAGTTGAAAAGGGAAAGCCCCCTTTCTCACAAACGCAGAACTGGCCCCGTGAAGCCCATCACACACCCACGCTTTGACGTAAAGACTTGCCACTCGCACAATCACACGCGACCTCTTAAAGGCGAAACAGTTTATGGCATATTCGCTGAAACAGCACGGGAAATAGGAAGGCTTTCACAGCAACGGTACTAATAAACAACGGCAATTTACACAACATTCGCTGAAACAGCACGAGACGGGAAAAACAGGCTGGCGTCCCCGCCAATGGCGGAAACGCCGCGAAACGGCACACTCTGCGACTTCTTTGATCAACGGCGTGAGCTGAACTGCCCAAGCAAGCAGTGTTACGACCCCTGCAGTGGCGTGAGCCAAAACGGCGTTACCACGTGACTCTCGACAGCCAATGGCGATGCGCTCCATAAAACAAATAAATTCCGGTAACAAAGACAGCCAATGGCGAGGCGCCTCAACGGCGTGATTTCTAGAAGGTTCGGAATTCTTGCGAGCGATAACACCCGGCTGCCAAAGTACCAGCAAAGGGGTGCTCCAACTGACGAGAAACACTGCGTTTGGGGCCAAATATGTGCAAAATCATTATTATGGAATTAGGCGATGGAGCCAAATAAGTAACTAAAAGGGTTTAGCATACGGGCACGCTGCCCTAAAGCCTAGGTGGCTAATTAAAATACCAAAATGACCTGACATTTCTTTGAAATTTTAAATTCTCCATTCTCAGCATCCTCTAATGTTTTGAAAGCATACAATTTTGCACGTAGACCAACAAATTCGGTAATTATTTTACCACTCATTTCGTCTTTCATTAGACCTATTACTTTTTTATTAACTTGTGGAAGGTTATATGGATTGTTCGGAGGATAATCGCTTGTATCAAATTTGTGAATATCTTCCCGTATAAAATCGTATATATTTGGAAGAGTAAAGTGATATATGAGACTATCAGTGTCTGTGTACAGCAGTTTTGCTTGATTACCCATCTTCTGTTTAATATAATTGTAATGAAAATCGTATATTAAAATTTTTGAAATATCTAGGATTGAAAATCCAACGAATATTGGCTTATTAAAAACTATTTTCAACTGATTTAATTCTATAAGTACCAAGTCTTTATCTAAAATAGTACAGCTGTGAAAATTTGGTTTTGATATGTATGCACTGGCTCCGTACCTACCTTCCCATTTAGAAATTAATTTTATTGTTTTGTATTTTCTAACATTTTCCATAGTTTTGCCAAATACAGCGTTATTCATAAGTTTATAAAAATCCTTTTCAAAATTATTTTTGGCGGCTTGTCTTAATTTTGTATTTAAATCTATGTATGGTTTAAGCCAAGCTGATTGCTTAAATTTTAATATTCTGTGAATTTTTACAATTTTTAGCCCTAAACTTACAGCTTGCTGCAAATTGCGGTAATGTATTACGTAGTTTTCTTTTTTAAATAAAGTGGTTGTCAATTTTGATTGTTTGGATGTTGGTGGTGTATAATGGTCAGGACATAGAGGCAAATCTTTGTAAAGTTCAAATAAATTTTGAGGATATTCTAAATCGACTTCATAAATATAACCTGTTTCAGAATCTTCCGGAGTATTTAAATGATCAATTTTAGGAATATCTAAATCATTTGCCCATTCAAACCCTCCATACGGTAGATATTCAGACATCCAGGCTCCGTACATGTTATTAATATCTAAATATAGGATATACGATTCAAGATCGGCTTCTACGAATTTTTCACCCATATATCGATTATTAGCTTTAGCGTATCGATTCGAACACTGTGCTAACCCTCCTCTAATACCCCTCTCTATGAACAACAGTTGATCTACATCTGTCAGCAGCTCAAGTTTAACTTTAGTAGTTTTTAACATTGCCTGAAATGCCAATCCTGGTGCTGTGTAAAAATGTAGAGCATCTAATCCATACGTTTTCATACAATTTTCTCTAAAATTTTCAAACACATCAGCTAAGAGTAGAACATCAATTGTAAGGTACATATCAGCATACTGACCTAGAGTGTGCATATTAAATGTGTTCCAAACACGCAGTGCATGTTCATAATTTTCATCTGAAATGGCTGTTCCATGCAGCTGACTAAAAAATTGTGTTTTGTCAGGAAGACTTTTATCATTCAACTTTTCAAAATTGTCTAAGTAGTCGTATGGAAAGATACCCTTACGTAGTAGTAATTCAAATTCTTCTTCGCTCTTGCAAAATTTGCGTGTAATAGTTTTTAAATTGTTCGGTAAATTTAATGACAATTGTTCTAAACTGCTAGCCATAAATCGAAATGAGTCTAAAAATCTAAAATCAATATTTGTACCATCCACATGTTTTGTAAATGATATAAATTTTTCCTTATTTATAGGCAACAAATTAATATCTCCCATAATCAGTTTTGCCAATGGTTTTATAATAAAATGAGCGTCATAACCGCTGAGATTATGAAAGAGAACGGGAATATAATGTGCATCTTTATAGTTAAGATTACAGTGTTGATGAGCACTACCTCTATACTCACCTGTCTGATGATTGTGATCACGTACACGCACGTCTTTATCGGTGAAAGGTTGTTTACAAATGTAACAGCATACCGATTTTTGAAATGAATCGTTTTCCTGCTGGCTAATATCCATAGGCTGTATATTTGACAGTATATTATTTACTTGATATGCTATAGATTGTAATTCTTTTACAAACCATTCCATACAGTCGGCACCACGATATATATTAAATCGAGATAAACTATCGTCATATGAACATTTTAAATAATACGCAATACTAAATGGAACATGTTTTTGATAAACCCCTGCATTTTCGGAAACAACGTTCTGTTCTTTCTCTAAAACACACTCCACGTCCGCGTATATTGAAAATGGTACTTTTTCCTGATATTTATAGTCTTTAAATTCTATTTTTGTACCTTCTTCGGGCATTTTAATTTTAGTTTCATTTACACTATTACAATTTCTAATATGTCTTAAATGTGATTCTTTAGTTACGAAATGATTTAAACACGTATCACATACAAAAGTTTGAGCGTGGTACTTATGCAGTTGAGTTGTAACCAATCTAGATAAGTTTCTTATCCAACAGAAATGGAACTGCCCCTCATCGTTGGATATCATTAACAAATGTATAGCATCTTTATTAATTTGAGTATTTTTACTAATATAGATGGGCAATACTGAATTTTTACCAAATTTGTTTTTTCTTTCTAGCGTATATACATTTATACGTAAATCATTCATTGTTTTAAATTTTGATATATCTTTTAATTTCATTGGAAATTCTAGCCCCGAGTACTTTAAAACTTTACTGAAATGTGGATATGAAGATATTCTAGCGGAATTCCCAATTGCAGGATATAATGCTGACACTACTGACCACAAAAAACAATATTCGTCATCATTTTTTACGTTAATCACGGCCTTTTTATTTTTAATATCTTTAGGTAACTCAATATATCTACCTACTGTTAATGGCGTGTAATGATTTAAATTTACTTTTAAATGTAATATTTCAAGCAAACTCCAACCTGAATCACGTTCTTGAAAATCTTCTAATTTCGTCAACAACTTATTCTCAACATTAGTCTCATACCACTGTTTTAAATTGGTGCCAGAATCAATTTTTTCATTTTTAGTAGCAAACGTTTTTAAATCTATCTCGCCACTACTAGGTTTTATAAAATATGCACTAAATATTACGTTAGCTTTAAGCATTAACTTATCTTTTATAATTTGTTTTACTTTTATTGAGAAACTTCTGTATGCTTTTGCAAGAAATTCTTGTGGTTCCTTATAACCTAAATTTACAATCATACCTGTTCTTATTCTACAGTTAAAACAAGATTCTACATCTTCCCATACCAACTTGTTCTTTTGCTGCTGCTGCTGACCACTCCCTACACCAGCTCCCTTCTTCGCTAATTTTGCTTTTAAATTTCGCAATAATTGCCGTTGCCCCTTTAATAAACTTAAATTTGCCTCTAGCCTAAATGGATTTTCATTTTTAAAACTATGCTTACGGATAAATCGACTAACAATTAAAATGGTTTTATTTACATGTTTAATCAATGTCTCAGCCTCATCACTATATTTTACAATCGCTATCGCGTCTCTGATGGTTTTATTGAGTTCGAACTTAATTCGGTAACGTTGTCTGTTGCAGACATGTTCGCGCGCGTGTGTCGTTGTAATACTAACTATTGCAGGCAGCCGAGCCGCTCTGTTTATTCATCGTCGCAGCTGATAATGGAGGCCTGCGTCAGCAAAAAATTTTAAACAAAGGCAGCATTCAATTTAGCTGTTGTGCAGATTTTCCTCAAACAATGGGTTCCTTTGTTTAATTTTTAACAGCTTTGCACATTTCTCAAACATGTCTGGACATGTCTGAAGCTTCAGACAATAACATCCTGTTTATCTGATAATGGAGGTCAGCAAAAATTCCTCCAGACAACAAAGACTTCATTGTCCAATTATCGTTCTGATTTTAAAACAATGGATGTCATTGTTCTATTTACCAGCTTTGCACATTTTAATCTCCAGACAACAATGGCTTCATTGTTCTCGAATTTCGTGTCGACTTTAAAACAATGGATGCCATTGTTCTACTGATAACATCCTGCAAGAATAGACATGCCTGTCAGACGACGAGTCACATCCGGTCGAGCCTGAGAAAATTTTGATAAGCGTAACAATAGCTTCATTGTTCTCCAATGGATGCCATTGTTTTATTTACTGATAACAACATCCTGCAAGAATCAACATGTCTGCATCCCAGACGCTCACATCCGCTCGAGCGTGGGAAAATTTTGATAAATCTTGTAAAAATTTCAAAATTCGACATTTAGTCCAAAAAATTCCCGGAAGTGGCACGTGACCTAGGTGAGGCCCGTGACCTTGACCCCGGCTAGGCCCGTGACTTTCGACTAGACTTAGCCAAGTTTCACACCAGAGGCCAATGACCGAGGCCCGTGACCTTGGCCCCGGCTAGACCCGTAACCTTCGGCTAGACTTAGCCAAGTTTCAAACCAGAGGCCAATGACCTCGCCACGTGACACTTAGCCAAGTTTCAAACCACCGGAAGTGTCCCAAAACGCCTGTAGGTACTCTACTCTCATATAACCAGGAAGGACCCTCCCACCATCGCTCTTCGATAATTTGTTTTGTGGAACAGCCTCTGGACGGTAAATCTGCCGGATTTAAATCTTCTGGTATATGCTTCCAATCTTTTATTTTCGTTAACTCATGGATCTCTTTTATTCGGTTTTTTACAAACATTTCTTGTTTTCCATTCCCTTGAATCCAATTTGAAACAGTGGTTGAGTCACTCCAATGTGTTTTTTTTTTGTTTTTTTTAAATATCGTTTATTGCCAGATCAACAACCATTTGTTATACATGGCATAGGTAAAAGATTTTGTAACGTAATAGTAACTTAGACTATACATTATAACATTGTGCGACAGAGTAATAGGCGCAGTGAATTTACATTTTGTTTAATTGTGTCTTTGGATTGTTAGAACTAGGTCCTGGGGTAATTTGCGTCTAAGCCTGGAGTGAATGTTCGTTTTGAACAGTTCATAGTATACCGCACCACTACATGCACTCGCGTTTGAGATGAATTTTTCCGCACAGTTTTTGATATATTGGCCAATGGGTAAGATGCCGAGTTCTTCGTGCAGCTGAGTATTTCTAACGTACCACGGTGCGTTGACTGTTATTCTTAGAATCTTATTTTGGAGGCGTTGAATTTTCTCTATGTTGGTGTTTGAAGTGTTGCACCAGATCGGCGATCCATATAGGACAAGAGGTCGAATTAGGGTCTTGTAGAGTAATGTTGCGCATTCTGTTTTTAGTGTAGATTTGCGGTTAATGAGTGGGTATAGTTGTCTTAGTCTAGTATAGCTTTGGATAAGCTTCTGATTTATGTGGTACCCCCAGCTTAGGCGAGTATCAAAGTATAATCCCAGGTATTTCACAGCGCTGTCTATGGGATTCCAGAGTATTTCGTTGTTCTCTATTTGTATACAGGGAGGGTTGTTGAGCCTTCTTAGCGTAAAAATTTTGGTTTGACATTTTTAAGGGTTTATTCTGATGTTCCAGGTTTTAAACCATGATAGGAGTTTGTCAGTTGCGGTCTGTAATTTGGTAATAGCTTCATTAAGATTGTCGGATTGTATGAACAGAGAGGTATCATCCGCGAAGGTTGCTATTGTTGCACCAGGCTCTGGCAGGTCGGCCGTGTATATGCTAAAGAGGACCGGCCCCAAAATACTGCCCTGCGGGACTCCGGCTCAGATCTTAGTGGTTTCAGACAGGGTTGTGTTAACTTTTACTGCAAATGTTCTATTGTCCAGAAAGGAAAAGATGATTGCCTTGAGATGAGTGGGCATTGTAATGTCTAGGATTTTCTTCTTAAGGCCGAACTGAATTCGGATCACCTTCCCGTCTTAGTATCATTCACGAACGCATTAACCATCAAACAGCCCATTCCAAAACTAATCAATGGCAAAATAGACTGGAACATCTTCGAAGACCAGATGAACAGTAAACTTCACTGTCCAAGAAATCTTCAAACAGAGAAAGACATTGATACAGCCATAAGTCATCTCACATCAACAATAGAAGAAAGTGTCAGAATCGCCACTATAACAACACCCAAACGAGCCTACCAGATCGATCACAGCCCTCCAAGATACGTCATTGACCTAATTAAAATGAAGAGCCAACTTCGACGTGAATGGCAAAGAACAAGGAATCCCCAACTCAAAAACAGATTGAACAACATAACCCACCGAATCAAACTAGAGCTAGATACCTTAAGAATTAACTCATACCAAAAACACATAGCCGACTTTAGCACAGGAGACTGGGGCATATGGAAAACCACAAGGAAAATACTGAATCAAAAGGAAGAGCTGCCCCCAATATCTTCCGAAACCACTAATATAACTTACACCTCAGATCTTGAAAAAGCTGCCGCCTTCGCCAGTCATCTCGAAAACAATTTCACCCCTGCAATCACTTGTACACCCGCCCACCAATTACAAATTACCAATGATATCGAAAGAAGAGCACCAATTCCAGATTGTATTCAACCCACATCGCCTAACGAACTCACTAATATCATACAAAAACTTCCAGACAGAAAATCTCCCGGCCACGACTTAATCACCAACACAATTCTCAAACAGTTTACGAAGAAGACAATCGCTTATCTATGCTCCACTTTCAATGCCTGCATGAGACTGGGCTACTTTCCACAGACCTGGAAGCACGCACACATTGTAATGTTCCCAAAACCGGGTAAAAACAGAAAGATACTAAACAGCTATAGACCCATTAGCTTGCTGACATCACTTTCAAAGCTCCTTGAAAAAGTCATTTATAGTCGACTACAGAAACATATTGAAAACCAAAACACAATACCAAAATACCAATTTGGATTCAGGAAAGGTCACTCAGCGAGTCACCAGCTTCAAAGAATAAGCGAGCTTATTGAACAAGGCTTTAACAACAAGCAATATACGGTAGCAATTTTCCTCGATGTCGCGCAGGCGTTCGACAGGGTATGGACTCCAATGTGTGACCGGTGTCTCTCGATCACTTGTTAGACTCTTCAACACATCCGCTGTTAAACGAACTCCCACCGTGGCAGCCATCAACTCGAGTCGAGGAATTGTTACCTTTTTTAATGGTGCAATTCTTGCTTTTGCTTGTATAAGCTGCACACATACCGTATCATGTTTCTCCGAACGTGCATGCACATGCATACGCTATTTTGCTCGCATCACAAAATGTGTGTAAGCTGTAGTTTGCATTTTCAAGAAGTGCCCATCTAGGTAATCTTACTTGTGATATTGCCGGAAGCTCTTTGTACCAATTTAAAAACTTCGATCGAATATCTTCACTTACTTCGCTGTCCCAATTCACATTCTTAACCCATAAGTCTTGCAGTAACAACTTAAGATATATCATTATCGGACAGAGTATACCAATTGGATCAAACAGTTTGTGTGAAATAAACAAAATATGTAGTTCTTTTAGTTACAGATGTCAACTCTGTAGGCTTCAGGAAATCCATATTAAATTCAATAGTATCGCTTGATTTATTCCATTTCAAACCGAGGACCATAGCTGCCTGATTTTTCTGGTTGTCGAACGAATATTCCCAGCCTCGTAAATCGTATCGTCCACTACTCATTACCTCGTTGGCTTCTTCTATGAATCGTTTTGATTCGCTTTCGTTGCTGACACTGGTGACACAGTTGTCTACATAAAAACATTCTCTTAATTTCAATACAATGTTCTCACTATAGTTTAGTTCTGGGTCATTCTCTAGATTCTTCAAACTGCTCAATATTTTATCTATATGGTAATTCATTACAGCATTTAACAAGAATGGGCTGCTTAATATCCCAAAAACTACACGACAATGTCTGTAAATTATGATCTGATCGTCTTCATTCCACCATAAAAATTTTAAGAATTTACGATCTTCTTTATTGACGCTTATTTGTAAGAAGGCTCGCTTAATATGTGCGATCAAGCCTATTCGGTTTAATCGAAATCGTAATAACATCGAATTGATAAGTTCTATTAAATTTGGACCTGTTTCAAGATAATCATTTAGTGACAATTCATTTTTTCTTTTAGCTGATGCATTAAATACAAGATCGGTGTGGTGCTGTTCTCCTTTATGACATGTCGGTGTGGCAAAAAATGTCCCGTCTCTAGATCACTGCTATCGATTACTTCCTTTTACAATAAAGGAAGTATTGGATTCACCCCAAAAATTCGAAAATGAGTTTTCAACAGATCTTCACGTTTTAGAGTCCCCTGAACCCAAAAAACATATTTTTTTTTATTGGTCTGTCTGTCTGTGTGTGTGTCTGTGAACAGAATATCTCAAAAACGAAAAGAGGTATGGCGTTGAAACTTCATATATAAGTTTTGTGTACTATGTAGATGATACAGCAAGCTTTTGAAGAAAATCGCATAACCGGAAGTAGGTGTTTACTCTTGTGATTTTTCAGTTTTTTTCGATTTTTTCAAAAACGGCTCTAACGATTTTTTTTTAACTTTACATTTTTACTACATTTTTAATGTGTATTGATGTGAAATAGGTGATTTTCCAGTTGAATACTTCTAAAGTGGGTTTCTTTTGTTTTTTTTCTATTTTTTTATTAACTCCTATTTTAAATAAAACACCCGGTATATTATTACATTTTTGAATTCACCTTAAAATTCTAGAGAAAATTTGTCTCTTCAACTAACGCTCTATTTTGTACCGTTTTTGTAGAATTTGTAATTTTTGAAAATTTTTGACAAATTTTTACTTCCTTTTACAATAAAGGAAGTATTGGATTCAGCCCAAAAATTCGAAAATGAGTTTTCAACAGATCTTCACGTTTTAGAGTCCCCTGAACCCAAAAAACATACTTTTTTTCATTGGTCTGTCTGTCAGTCTGTCTGTCTGTGTGTGTGTCTGTGAACAGAATATCTCAAAAACGAAAAGAGCTATGGCGTTGAAACTTCATATATAAGTTTTGTGTACTATGTAGATGAGACAGCAAGCTTTTGAAGAAAATCGCATAACCGGAAGTAGGTGTTTACTCTTGTGATTTTTCAGTTTTTTTCGATTTTTTCAAAAACGGCTCTAACCATTTTTTTTTAACTTTACATTTTTACTACATTTTTAATGTGTATTTATGTGAAATAGGTTATTTTCCAGTTGAATACTTCTAAAGTGGGTTTCTTTTGTTTTTTTTTTCTATTTTTTTATTAACTCCTATTTTAAATAAAACACCCGGTATATTATTACATTTTTGAATTCTCCTTAAAATTCTAGAGAAAATTTGTTTCTTCAACTAACGCTCTATTTTGTACCGTTTTTGTAGAATTTGTAATTTTTGAAAATTTTTGACAAATGGTTAAAAATTAAAAATGAAATTTTTGACTAATTATAAGAACACTGTAAAAGGAAGTTGTGTGAGTGTATCACACCAGATTTTTTTCTTCAATAATTCTATCGGTTAGCCATGTTTTTAGTATCTGGTCATAAATTTCATAATTACCGTCACTTTTCAATTTTTTTGTAAGAGAAAACAATCTTTTTTCGGAAATATCATAATTGGTTTTCAACTCATCTCTACTTTCGCGCCAAGGCAATCTAACTTCGTATCTTCCTTCATTATTTATGCGTATTGTTTCCAAGAATCTCAATTTAACTTCTTCATTTCTTTGTTGTTTTGTCTTCACTTCGACCGGATCTTTAATACTTATTAGCTCTAAGTCCCATAACTCGAAAATTTTTCTATCGTTTACTAACATTGAAATGACATTCATCGCTTCACAAGTATTATCTTGATTATCAGACACTTTGCCCATGACTGTCCATCCTAAAGTGGTTTCCATCGCTACTAATCCACATTTCAACTCTTGTTTTTGACCCGTGTATAATTTTCCCGCAATATCTGCTCCCATCAATATTTGTACATCTTCTCCTTTTCTGCCGATGTCCGTCAACTCGATTTTCTTCTTTTAATTCTCGAATCCACTCCATATCTTCGACACATGTTATTCCATCGACAGTTGGTGGTTGACCTAATACTTCAATATTACAAGAGTAGTTTTTATTAAGCGATAAGATTTTCATTTTATAACGGTTATGCTGTTGCCGGCTAGCCTGAACTCCTCCGAACAACGTATGATTTAAATATTCTTTCCTTATTATTGGTAACTTCATGGACTTTGCAAAATCTTCTAGTATGTATGATCTTTGCGATCCTGTATCTATCATGGCTCGTGCTTGCTTCCTAATTCCGTCGTGTGTCACATTTACGACCAAAGTTTGCAAAAATATAACTGGATTCTTAGAAAAGTTACTTAGATTTGCATCTTCATATATTCTTTCTTCGCTATTATTAAATTCTTTGGCGTTTTCTTGCATCGTTCCTACTTTTGGACACATCGTTACTACATGTCTGCCCTCACATACAGCGCATTTTATAAAGGCTTTGCAATTTTTTGCGAAATTGATAATTTTCTTCTTTGCTTCTATCGTCATCTTTTTTGCACAATAACAATCAGCGCTTCTATGGCTTTTTGAACAGAAAATACAACCACTGTTTTGTTTTCCACCTTTGACACTTATCAAACTAGTTGCGGTAGCTATAGGCCATTCAGTAAACACAAAAACATATAAATTTTTTTTAAGTTGGCATATACGTAAAATTTGTCTGCTAGGGATTGTTTTGCAAAGGTTTCCATACTTGCATAAAGGTAACTTTGAATTTAAAAATGACAATTAATAAATATCATTAATTCAGTGTCAAAGAACATACTTACTATTCTGGAAATTCTTGCATGAACTTTTATAAAATGTAATAAAAATGATACATCAATAGTATCCAACACAGTATTTGTTTAACATCCTTAAAAGTAGTTATGACAGATGCTAATTAAACGTCACACTCTTAACCTATTTGTTTTAGTAACTTTTTGTAAGTACATTCCTAGACAAAAGATACATTTTGGAAGTACACTTATGAAATTTTAGAAATCAAAGGCCACTTTGTGTTTTTATGTTTAGTGAACAGACTATTTATCTTCTTCTTTTTGGATAGAAATTATTTTATTTCTAGTTTTCTGATCGTTATTATTGATAGAAAAGCCTGCAGTCGCTAAATTGACACGCTCGTCATTTTTAACTTCATTTCTTAGAAATGCCATTAATCTAGTCTATCTATTCTTTGTCTTCAGTGTCACTGATGACCCAGCTTCTGTGATTTCTTCCGGAATGATCTGTATTCGTTGCCATGCTCGTAACAGATCGTCTGGCATACAGGATTCGACCAGTGGGTATAGCATAGCCGCATATTTTTCGGTGGTCACTCCTAACGATTCCAGTGCCCTCAGTTTTGTCTCCAACTTGTCATAAAGAGAGCAAAGTGACAATTCGTTTTTATTCATAACCTTAGTTAAGACTAAAGAGAGTACTAGTTCTCGTACATAATCTTCTACTTGTAGATCATCTCTGCCGAAACGAGCTTTGAGTCCATCTACCGCTTTTCTGTAATTATCACCGGTCCAGGGAAAGCTGACCACCAAGTCTCTAGCACGACTCCCTTCGATAGTAGCTTGTATGAGATATTGGAATTTGTCTTCCGGGGCTAATTCGTTGTCTTCATCAATTTTCCCGAACTGACTCCAAAATTGAAGCCATTCCTTTAGCTCACCTCCATATTTTATTAACGTAACGTAATGAATTTAGTTTGATACTCATCGGATTCACTTGACTCTTTTTCGAATTCGGATGGCTCCTTTGTATCATCATCTAAAAGACGTTATAAAATATTTTTGTCTAACATCAATAGTTCGTTGACCTTTCTTTCTAACATCGTAATTTGTGCTTCTAAATATTCTATGTCTGGAGCTTCTGTTTCCATTGCAGCTTCTATTTGATTATACAACTTCGTAAATGAACTTCTAAGAGCTTTTCTGGCTTTTTTATCTTTCTCCATGACTTTATGTTCACTTTTCCTAACCTTGTTATGTTAACCACGGCCTATGGTCTTGTCACGGTCGCCAATTATGTTGAAACACAACACAAAATTATTATTCTAATAAATGATAGTGGTTTGGTTAATGAATATGAACAAACACTTTAATTAAACGGATTTATTATCCCTTCTTAAACATGTGTCATACATTAAAAACTGTCTTTATTATTCTGTCAAAACATTGCTTAGTAAATAATTTTTTAGCGGCAACTCTACTAATAATTATAATTTAACATATACATATACATATATTAAAAGGTAAAAGACGCTATAGATTATGAATGAATGAATTAGTTAATGAGTTAACTACCTATCATTAAAATATTTCTGAATTATTCCTATCTAACTGACGTCATTCCTGATAACCGTAGGAAAGCTATTTTCTGGAAATATCTAAATTGAATGCCACAAATTAGAATCTTGTAAAATGTAACTCGGTACGCTAGCCTTAATTGGAAATAACATATTTCCCAGACGAGAAGAATAGAAATTAACAAAATTTGCTTCTAAACGAATTTCTGTCATTTGAATAAAAGTAGCAATTTTGAGTTACAATGTTAACGGAGGAAAACGAAATTATGTAACACCGTTTTATATATGTTTTAAATCTGGCAACACCGCTAATCGATTAAATCGAGGAAAGCTTTAGAATGGTTTGTTTCTGGAATACCCTGATATAATTTAACTGGTTACCTAGTTCACAGATGGCCTAAAACTGCGATCGTGGTGGACGAGTAATTTCGCGGTATACGCAGGTAAGCCTCGGATCTGAAGTTCTTCATGTTATACGTTCTTTGGTGCAACGAAGCCTCGTTCTCATACGTACTAAGTCGTTGAGCGTCTTCTTAGTTAATTCCGGTATTTGAATTTCCTCTTGTTCTCTCAGATAGATTAGTTTAGAAATGTAATTAAATCTAGTCTGTTGTAAACTTAGTAATACAAAAGGTAGCTTTGTAACATAGATGTATAAATCAGTAAAATAAGCAACAAAAATGCGTCAGCTACAGAGAAACGTTAGAACGATATTATTTCTTCTCGTTCGCATTGCTGTGTCACCACCATCATCCGAGTCCGCGAATTCCCTCTCTCCCCGACAACCATAATCTGCGCTTATGTCGTTGTCACGACCTCGAGGAACCCCTGACTCAACTCTGATTTCGCAACACTCGGCCATCCTACAGATGGTAGCGCCCTCGCTGCCGCCCTTCGAGGGCATTAATAAAATAGGCCAAACCGTTCAACCGCAAAATGATTCGAAATTGTTGGGCCTTACTATTCATTCTAACATTATAAGTGAATTTAATCCAATTACTGATCACATTGACGACTGGCTGCACTCTGTCAACGAGTATGCAAGCATTTATAAATGGCCAGATACTATTATTTGTCATTTGGCGTTAGGTAAATTGAGGGGCCCAGCAGAAACGTGGTATAGGGGCCTGCCTACTCGCCTGTTTACGTGGCAAGAATGGCAGGGATTACTAAAGGAAAATGTTGAGCCTAAACGAGACTTACATACATTAATGTACTCAATAAACTCAATGTTTGCTTATGTATCTCGGCCCGGTCAAAGTTTGTATGAGTATGCTTACAAGAAATTGTCCTTGATTAATAAAATGAAGCTGCCTATCCAAGAAGCAGATATGGTGAATCTGATAATGGGGGGCATACAGGATGAGCAGGTTCGATTTTCGGTCGAAGTTGCTGGTATAACGCATCCAGCTACTTTGGCAAAACATTTAAAATCACTGGATGATAAAACGCTATTGCCAATCACTTTGCCGAGCACTTCGACTGAAAAAAACGAAGCTCCGAATCGCACAGCCACCCCCAAGCCGTTAGGTATAAAATCTTTCAGGTGTAAAGCCAAAGGACACGTAAAAAGTAATTGTCCTCAGCGCTATGAAAAAAATGATACCCAGGCTATCGTTCCTTATCGCCATGTAAACTTTGTAAGCAAGGTTGGTACGACCATGGAAAAGTTTATTAAAACAGTTTATGTAAATACCCGACCGATTCAGGCGTTTATTGATTTGGGAAGCGAATGCTCACTTATGACCACATCTATTATGAAAAATTTATGTTTACGACCGTGTCCGTTTAAACGCGGTGTGGAAATCAAAACACTAACGGGGACCTTGCTGCTTAGATCTAAAGTTACTGTTGAGCTAAAAATAGATCACGTCCTAAAATCAGTTGATTTCTATATTATAGAGACGCAGATTATGAATTGTGACCTATTAATCGGTCAAAATTTCACTGAATGTCCTGACATCAAATATGTAAAATTGGGAAACAACTTAACATTTTCACTTACTGTTCCCCCTCTTATTACTGAACAAGAAGAATAACAAGAGTCAGAAATAAAAATTGGAACACACGAACGCGATACTATATGTAAATTGATGACGTTAATAAATCACTACCGCGATCGTTTTGCTCGTAATTTTGTCGAAGTCGGCTCGTGTAATGAGGAGATGCATATTCGATTACATTCTGCCAAAACTATTTCAGACAAACCTCGACGATATCCAGATGTCGAACGTGGATACATTCGTCAACTAGTTGATGACTTGTTAAGTCATAAAATAATAAGAGACTCAAATTCTCCGTACACTAGTCCAGTTGTATTGATAAACAAAAAAACGGGTGATAGGCGATTGTGCATTGATTATCGAGGGCTTAATAGAATAACAACACCTGACCATTATCCATTACCAGTAATTGAAGATGAAATTGAGCGGTTGTCGGGTTATAAATATTTTTGCAGTTTAGATTTAGCCTCAGGTTACTACCAGATTAAAATGGCTGAAGATTCAATTCAGAAAACTTCTTTTATAACTCAGGATGGCCGAGTGTTGCGAAATCAGAGTTGAGTCAGGGGTTCCTCGAGGTCGTGACAACGACATAGGCGCAGATTATGGTTGTCGGGGAGAGAGGGAATCCGCGGACTCGGATGATGGTGGTGACACCAGGGCCGCGCCAAGCCAGTGTGCAATGTGTGCACCGCACACGGGCGGCCAAATTCAGGGGCGGCCAAAAAGGTTTAAAAATTATATACAAATTACAAAAAAAAAAAAAAAAAATGTACAATTTTTTTTACTTTACAAATTTTAGAAGTTCAAAAATATGTACCTATATAGGTATAAAAAATGTTTATTGTGTAAATGAACACCTGATAATATGGTTACATGGATTATTGTTTATGTAAATTCTCGAAGATAGTTTTTATTCCGTGGCGGCTAATTGTTAAACGAAGCCAACTTGAAGGAACGCTTTCCATGCATCTTTATGCATTGATTACAAAAAAGGCGGATATTTATCAGAAGCAACAAAACGCGACTTTTCAGAAAACTGGCGGTGGCGGCTTTTATTGACTGTGAAACATATCGTATTTATGAAGTAGGTATTTATATTATTTTTGATCGGGGTGTCGGCGATCTCTTTTGTCGGTAAGTACCTAATTGTTTAAAGCTGATTTTAAGAAATATAATATTATATGATGCTTACATTAATGCTGTGGTAATATGGGTGCAATGATAATTATTTGGTCATTTAATTTTTGAATTGGCTGCAGAGAAGATCGAGTAGAGAAAATTAATTTTGTTAGTGATTGTGTTTTGAAGAAAGTTGAAGAAAAGTTATAAATACGGTAAGTACCTACATACATATCAATCAATACACAGATAGTTACCTACATATTCTTAAATTGTATTAAGTAATAAAATTGTTATAATTTTTCTAGAACAGAAAAACGAAAAGGCTGTCGGGTTTTCAGTATCGAAAACAAAGTCTACAAGAAAAAAGAAGAAAAGAAAAAACTGGCCAATACTTTAGAAAAATATTTGAAGCCAGAAAATGTGTCAGCGGAAGCATTAGAATGAAGCTCTAGTTCTCTTTCCGGGCCACTTAATGAGCCGTGCGTCCAAGAAGTCGAAATGGAAATTATGAGGGAAGATTCCGAATCTGGGGAAGAGAAGGGGACTTCATCTGACTCGGAGTCTCCAAAACCAGAGAGAAGAGAAGTTGGTGACGCTGAAGAAGCCAGCACGTCATCCTCATCAAGGCTTTGGCTGCTCATCAGATTCACAGCAGTCGCAGCAGGACACAGCAACCTCAGATGATCCTGGATAGTGGCCTGAGATAATATCAACAACATTAACAAAAATTTTAGTAGAAAGAGGGCCTGTTCAGGTAACGCAATTTAATTTCCCAACTAATGAAAATGGTCGAAGGTTTTCGAAAAAATATTTCTACTGTTCTCTTCCAAATGGAGAAGAAATTAATAGACCGTGGTTAGTTTATTCAATAAAAATTAATGTAGTTTATTGCTTTTGTTGTACAATATTTGGCAAAATTAAAAACAATTTTTCGCAAAAGGAAGGTGTTTCTGACTGGCAGCATTTGTCACTATTTATTTCAAGGCACGAAAAAAGTGATACTCACGATGCAAATGTTAAAAATCAGTTAGAACTTATAAAATTGTTATCAAAAGAACAAACTGTAAACCAGACGCAACTACGTTTGTTGAATGCAGAAGCAAAGCACTGGCATGCTGTGATTGAGAGAATAATTTTAATAATACAATATTTGTCACGACAGTGTCTTGCTTTACGCGGGCAATCTAATAAATTATTTGAAAGCAATAACGGTAATTTTTTAAAAGCTATTGAGATGATCTCAAAATTTGATTCTGTTATGTCAGAACATGTGCTTCGGACTCAAAAGTCACAAAAAGATGAAACACGAATGGTAAATTATTTAGGGGACAAAATTCAGAATGAAATAATAGATGTCATTGGTAACAAAATTAGAAATAATATTTTGGACTTAATTAGAAAATGTAAATACTATTCTATCATTCTTGACTGTACACCGGATATTAGTCATATCGAACAAATCACTATAATTTTTAGATTTATAATGTTGAATGAGTCCTAAAAAAATTGAAATACGCGAGCATTTTATAGAATTTTGTCCTATTAATGATTCAACTGGAGTGGGTTTAAGTGAATTTTTAATGAATTTACTTTCAAAGTTGAATTTAAATATTTACGAAATGCGTGGCCAAGGGTACGATAATGGGGCAAATATGCGCGGCAAACATAGTAATGGTTTGCAAAAAAAAAATTTAGAAATAAATCCGCGAGCATTTTTTGTGCCGTGCACAGCCCATACATTAAATTTAGTAGTGAACGATGCTGCTAAAGTTTTTTTTGAGACTTCTGGTTATTTTGATATAGTTCAAGAATTATTTGTTTTTTTTCTGCGTCGGTAAAAAGATGGTCAATTCTGAAAAAACACAACAAATTTAAATTTAAAACCACTTAGTGATACACGGTGGTCTAGTAGAATAGACGCTGTGAAGCCCCTGCGTTACCAAATTGGGCAAATATATGATGCATTGGTAGAAGTAATTGAAGATCGTTTATCCGTACAAGACCACAGTGCTTCACATCAAGCCAAATCTTTGGCATTAAAAATTCAGAGTTATAAATTTTTGTGCTCAACAATTATTTGGTACAATATTTTAATCAAAATTAATGTTTTGAGCACGATGATGCAAAATCCTACTATAAATATAAAAACTTGCTTAGAGCATTTTAAAAATTTGTTAGATTTTTTCTTAGCTCTTCGATCAGATGAAGAATTCAATAATGTTCTTACTGACGCTAATACACTTGCGGATGAACTCGGTATTGAACCTAATTTCCCTGCTGTTCAGTCTGTTAGACCACGAAGAAAACCCAGACAATTTGATTATGAACACAGTGATGAACCAATTATTGATCCAAAAAATTATTATAAAGTTAACGTTTATTTTAATATATTAGATCAAACTTTATCGTCTTTAAGAGACAGATTTGAGGGAATAACAAGATATGATACTATGTTTGGATTTCTCTATAATATGTTTGATTTAACGGAAAACGAGCTATTACAATGTTGTAAAGATTTACATCTTCATCTAACTGATGATTCTAGAAAGGAATCAGATGTAGATGGAATAGAATTATTTGAAGAGATAAAATCTTTAAAATTACATCTTAAACCTACTTCAGCTGAAAAGCATCAGTTAGAGCCCCAGTCCATTCTTGAATATATTTTTGAAAATCAGCTCATAGCATCATTTCCAAATATGTCAATAGCTCTTAGAATATTACTCGCGTTACCAGTTTCAGTTGCGTCTGGTGAGAGATCTTTCTCCAAACTAAAAATTATTAAAAATTATATGCGATCCAGAATGTCACAAAACAGATGAAATAATCTGTCTATAATAGCAATAGAAAGCGACACGATGGATTCCATGGATTTAGAATTAGTAATTAAAGAATTTGCGGAGAAAAAAGCTAGGAAAGTTGCTTTTTTATAATTTTCTAAAATTTTGTTGTGTTTTTATTAATTTTATTCTACTATTTTTTATGTAAATTTTATTGTTAATAAAACTTTTTAAAATTTCTGTTTTCACTTAAATTAATTTGATTTGTTACAGTTAAACTAGGTATGTACTACATAAAATTTATATTTTACAACAAAAATGTAAATTTTGGGGCGACAAATTTGGCTCTGCACCTGCACACAGGCGGCCATTGATGCTGGCGCGGTCCTGGGTGATACAGCAATGCGAATGAGAAGAAATAATATCGTTCTAACGTTTCTCTGTAGCTGACGCATTTTTGTTGCTTATTTTACTAATTAATACATATATGTTACAAAGCTACCTTTTGTATTACTAAGTTTACAACAAGTCGAAACTAGACTTTATATTGCGGATACAAATCTCCAATCCATTCAAAATTACCACAACATAAATATATTATTTTGCGAAGTAGATCCCAAATTGTTGGCTCTAATAAATCTTCTCAAAATAATTGTACGCGCCTGGCTAACGTTTCGGGGAAACCGTTCAAATCGACATACCAATGCTTCGGGCCTTGCGGAAATTCCGGCTCAAATTATCGCCGGCCGCAGGCGAGTGAGCGGAACAGTCATGCTTGCAGATTCGATAAGCACGAAATACGACAATAATTTTAAATTAATGAACTAATTGAAGTTAATTGTTATAAAGCTGTAGAGAAACATACGATGTTATAAAATTTTTGCGACAATCTATGTACTATGTTTACCCCTCAGTATGTCATTTGGGCTTATGTGCTACTAAACATTCTATTTTCTCTAAGGAATGATCGTGAATGCCTCACAGGAGTATCACGAATGATTTTGTGTACATAACACCAAGAAAATGAAGTCTCAGCTCTTACCAAAATTTGCTAAATAGTGTTTTTGTACACGAATATTTACCTTATTTATTTTTCAATTCGCATCTCTCTTCTTTCACTATTTAAACGAAATAAGTTGCCAACCTAACTAAAATTCTCCAAACATATGTAAATAATAACCAGAAAACAAGATACGACGTATTGACTTGTCAATTAGGCAGGTTAAAAATATACTTGTCGTCTACGGCGGTTGTTTTATAAAAAGGTACAAAATCCGTTTTATTTAATTTTCAAGCGTTGCAAATGCACTACATGAAGAAACTAATTAATATGATTTTACGTAGATTATTCTCTTTGATTTAAAATACATAATATAATTGACAGAGGATTACTGTCACTAACGGCATTTCTCTATTTCAGTTGGGTTGTACCTTTACAGATTATTTTTTTAATCAACATTAGCTATCCACTAAATAAAGGGTTAATGCTCGAGCGTTTCTCAATTATCTCAAAATTTTTAAAATGCGAGGTCACACTTTTTAATATTATCCGATTTCAGAATGTTACGTTCTCTCCAAATCGATCAAAAAATATGAATTTTCATTTTTAAAAAGTCGATGGCGAAATTTATTTATTTATCATAAAGAATTGGCGTATTTAAGCACACCACATAAATTAAAAAATTAATATACAGGTGGTCCAAAAATAAGTACAGTAAAAATTGGAAGAGTGTAGGATTTTCGCAAAATAATAAAAAATTAAAATACAATTGTTCTCTAAACCTTGGAGAGTTCAGACAATATATGATTTATTAAAAAATCTTTCTCAGGGATGGAGATATTGATTTCAAAATAAGTTTTTACTAATAAATTAAGTAATGTTAGTTATTGACCAATTACTATATTCGATTATATCAAATTATAATAATCCAGAAGCAGAGGATCAAGGATGTTAGAATCAATTTTAATGCTAAATTTTTGAATGCCGTGTATTTCCAGAAATTGTGTGTGCTTACTATTTTCCGTTCAATTTCCTACAAAAAAGTACTGTTAGTTTACCTCGTTACGTGATTTTCTCGAGGTTTTTTGAGTTTTTGTGCCAATATCTTATTAGGAGGTCAATAGCACCTTGGTGTAGGCAGCGAAATTGGTAGTAACAAACTTTTTTAGTTATTGATCAGTAGAAGTAGGTAGTAACTAACATGTAGTTACTTTGAAATCAATATATCTATCTTGGGGAAAATTTAATAAAATGAATATGCATTGTCTAAACTCCATTTATCACTAGGTAGAACTCAAAAGAAGAGGTTTAGAAAAAATTGTATTTTTTTAATTATTTTGGGAAAATCTTGCAGCCGATTTACGGTACCATTTTATTTTTAAAACTCACTGTAGGTACATAAAATATAAACAATATAGTAAAACTAACAAACAGACATTCAAATAGAAAATATGTTAAGTAGTGGCTACACAATGAAGATAAATAGTTCAAGGACTAAAATTATAGTGAGTGGTTATGCCAACAGTGGTAAGAGCTAAAAGTTAACTAAGTAGGTACCCTACGTGTTGCACTTTTGATATTAATCAATTGAGGCATTTTTGCATTCAACATTTTGAATAAGTGTTGTTTGATATATAAAAAATTATATTTTTTACCTCACTTAATCTAACCATCGATTAATTAGACGTTGAAATTATATACCGACCAAAAAGAAGTGTTAGTACAGCCACGCAAGATGCAGGTTTCGCCTTTTCTTCTCTATCTTGTTACTTTGCTAGAGTAGGCACTTTGCACTTGACGTGAGTAGAGCAAACGCAAACGAGTGATTTAATATGGTGCCGTGTGTTGGATGCGTATATTTTGAAATATGGTTGGATGTGGTTCCGTGTTTTAATCATATATAAATATATGGTTTTAATACAGTTAGCAATATTAGACATTTGCGAAAATTACACCGTGAGATATCTACCATTCAGCAATCGTAAGTCAGATGATGTAGAGATACAAGAATTTGAGTAAGTAATTTCAGAATGTAGGTACAGTCGCGGAAATATAAACCGGGACAAGTCCTATAGGGTAATTTTTCACTATTTAAATATTCTAATTTTGCCTTTCTAATTGTTTATGAAATCCTATGTAACATGTGCCAGTGAACCATAATGAACTGGTCAATGCAATATAAGCAGCTTGGGATAACATCAACAATGAGTTCATTCAGACAATTTAACTTAGACAAATTTTAGTGTCCCGCTTTATATTTCCGCAATGGTACCTACTGTAGGTATATCAATATCTGTAATATAACTTGACATGTAGGCTACTAAACTGGGCGTTTGTCGTCGGATTTCGTGTGTCACACGCTTCTTAATGTTGCACTATATTTACTAAAGACATATGGTAGATTCAGTACAATTCTCAAATCCTCTAGCTCTAGATACTAACCTTTTGCATTCTTGAACTCGTTTTGGTATGTGTAGTGTATACATGTTACACCAAATCAGTGAAACTGCTCAGTTGAAATGGGCAACATTTTGCCTCTTGCGTGAAATTGGCACTGCATCTGCCGAAATGTAATTAGTGAATTTGCTGTTTTTGCTGATTATGTGAAATAAACAACATATCAAGTTACAAAAATAAGTAGAACCAAAGACAATATTAATAAATAATTAATAACACTAATAATGCCTATTTCACGAAATGAGCAATAGTCATGTTCGATTTTGTCTTATTACGCAAATTCGTCTGTACTTCTTTAACCAACTGACTAAAAAGCATTAATTTGTAATATGAATATTCTGCTCTTTCAGGTTGAGCACAAAACATAAAAAAACTAGCATCTGATGTAATAGCAAGTGTCTAATCTAATTCTGCAGTTCCCTCACAGGCTTCAGGTAAGGTTATAATTTATTAATGTCAGGGGTAGTACTGTTATTAACGCTGATTTTTTTAATATTACGAGTTATTTACTTTACAAATCGACAACAAAGTCCATATATGTTTTACTGCTCTACTTTTAATTTTTTCGGTTGTGCAGTTGATTCTGGGAATGTGTGTGCATCTCACAACGTATTGTGTATTTTTTACATTGAGGTATTACGTCATTTTACATTTAGTTTGTAAGGAGTATTGATTATTAATACAAAGAAAAACAAAACTATTTTCCTGCTTTGGGATTGTAACGAAATGATACCTAACGATCCCCCTACTGTATATTTGAATAATATGTTAACATCATTAAATTTACAACAATTAATTGATCAACCTACACGCGTTACTGAGACTACTTCATCTTTAATTGATGTCATTATCACTACGGATGCGCTCTCGATCAGTAACTTTGGTGTATGCGTTTTGGACATAACTGATCACGATCCGATTTTCTGTCAGTTACTTACTGAGAAAACTAGAGTAGCACCCGTCTTTCGTACTTATCGCTCATACAAATTCTTTGACCACAATAATTTCATACATGACTTAGAATCATCGCCATTACATAGAATATTTTTTATGGACAATATTAATGATAAAGTTAACTTTTTAAATTCCGTTTTGCTTCAGCTCTTTAATAATCACGCGCCCACAGTTACTAGTAAAACTACTAGACCACATCTACCGTGGGTTACAGATAATATAAAATTACTTATGAAACTACGGAATAAAGCTAAATCAAAATTTAGAAAAACCAAAAATGTTAACCATTGGCATTACTATAAAACCTTGCGAAATTTTACTTCTACAGCATTATGCAATGAGAAAAAAGCCTATTTTGAGCATAAACTACGTAACAGTAATACAAAATCTTTTTGGAATAATTTGAAAATTTTGCAACTTTCGAACTCAAACAATAACAACATTCCTCTTCACTTAAATAAACCAGATAAAATACATAAATATTTCATTGACAGTATACCGCAACAGACGTACGATCCGGATTTAATAAACTTTTACAATTCTAATACTGTAAATAATATAAATACCGTATTTCGTTTCCGTACAGTTGATGCTGGTGTTATATTCAAAATATTAAATAACTTGCAATCTAAATCTTTTGGTCTTGATGGTCTCAATACTCATATGATTAAGCTGTGTTGTCCAATAATAGTCCAATATATTACTCACATTATAAACTGCTGTATTACTGAGAATGTTTTTCCCGATGCCTGGAAACAGGCTGTAATAATTCCATTGCCAAAATTTAGTGAACCTAAAACATATAAGGACCTCCATCCTATTAGCATCTTACCAGTTCTTTCAAAAGTTTTTGAAAAGATTTTACATGGACAGCTGCAAGAACATCTCGTACACTATAACCTAATTCCGGAATTTTAATCTGGGTTCAAACCTGAACATAGCTGCACAACCTCTTTATTAAATGTTACTGATGACATATTCAAAGCTACAGATTATGGCGAACTCTCCTTGTTGATATTACTTGATTTTAGTAAAGCCTTTGATACATTAATTCATTCATTATTATTTTCTATTCTTCATTATATAGGTTTAGAACAAAATTCTATCTATCTAATAATAAGCTACTTTAGTAACAGAACGCAGTGTGTAAAAGTATGGGATCAGATATCTCCTCAAGCGCTAATAACATCGGGTGTTCCTCAGGGATCTATATTGGGTCCGCTGTTCTTTTCCATCTATACTAGTCACCTTTTCCAAAGTATTAATTCTTGTAAAGTTCATATGTATGCTGACGATATGCAGTTATGTTATTCTTTTAAACCTAATGATTTGCAACTTGCTCTTAGTAACATAAATAATGTTCTTATAAAAGTACACGACATTTCATCAAAACATTCTCTCTTACTGAACCCAAACAAATCTTTGGTACTTTTATTTGGTAACAAAAATGTTTGTTATAAGGTTAAAGACGCGATTAATTTAGTTATTAATGGTTCGAGAATACCTGTTGTCGATCAAGGAAGAAACTTGGGTTTGGTAATGGACAACACCTTTAGGTATAGGGAGCAAGTTGCAAATAACGTCCAGCGATCTTATGCTGCATTACGAATCCTATATCCACATAAACCTTACTTGTCTAAAACTGCTAAAACAATTTTATGTAATTCGCTGGTCCTTTCACAATTCACGTATTGCGCTCCTGTTTATGGTCCCTGTTTGGATGCTTCTGATCGAGGTCGTATCCAAAGAGTACAGAATTCATGCTTACGATATATTTTTGGAATTCGCAAATATGATCACATTTCTCATAAACTCAAAGAAACTGGCTGGTTGAACATGAAAAATCGTTTCATTTTGCAAGCTGTTACTTTATATCATAAAATTATACTGCATAAAAAACCTTCTTATTTACACAGGCGTATAACTTTTCGAACAGACGTACATAACTTGAATATTAGAAACAGAGGTCTGATCACCCCTCCACTTCACACAACTGCTCTTTTCGAACGTTCTTTTTCTTACTGTGCTTATAAACTTTATAACGCTGTTCCTGCTGATTTTAAGAGCCTTAGTGTAATTTCATTTAAAAAACATATGCGCCGTCATCTTTTTGAGAGTCAATAGAGTCGATAAAGTTAAATGTCTAATGCAGTTAAATTCCCATGTTAGTGTGTTGCAAGTTGATTATTATTATTTTTTTGTAAATTATGTATTTTGTTTTTTCGCGTTTGCACAACATAGTTTTAATGTTGATTACAAGGTTTGAGTGCGAGATCAGTAGTAGTTTCACTACATTACTGAACTCTGCCTTGCGATTTTCGGTCTAATGTTATTATACATTTTTAGTACATTACTATTTTAATTTTTGCTCTTTTTGTTCAACAATATATTTTTTTAACTAATGTAATATGTAACTATTTTCATTGTCATTATTATTATTATTTGTTTATGTCTAGACCGAAAATAAAAGTCCATTATTATTATTATTATAATTATATATTCATTAAAAAATTATAGATTATTATTAGGCATACTGTAATGCAACCCATTATTCAATTATACTAGTCAATTTGATATTTTTTTAAATTTAATTTTATGAATCAAAGATCCTAGTGTAGATTCACCTTGACAGTGTCAACTTATGAGATAAGAACTGTCTTCAAGCGACTATAAGTGTCGGAATAGTAATAAAATATAACTTCATTTTGTTTTCTTACTTCATAATTAGCTTAAACAATATGTGATTTTAATCGAACTGTCACATAAAATAACTTAACTTCTTGACTCATATTTTTTTATTGCCCTTGTGAATTGCATTCTTGTATGTATTATCATTAACATCTTACCTAGCGGTGTAGAGGCTGGTGCTTTCTACGCTTTAAAAATGAAATTTTTGAATCTAGGTTTTTTTGGAAATAGTATTTTGAACTGCATAACTTTGTCCGCGGAATTAAAAAATAGAGTAGACGAGGGATGATCCCTATGCTCCACACCTGACCAACTTCCAGTTACAAAATTAAAATTTATTTCACCTTATTTTTCTACGTAATCTCATTTAAGACTAATTCATTTATCCCACCGATGCTCCAGCATTGTAATGGCTTCCTGGAAGAAGGATTGTCCAATCTCTGCAAGCCACTGATTTACAGCATCTATTACTTCATTATTGCATGAAAATTTCTTCCCCCGAAGGTATTTCTTGAGTTTGGGGAACACGCTGTAATCGCTAGGGGCGAGATCTGGAGAATATGGCGGATGTTCAAGTAGTTCAAAGCCTGCCTTGGCTATGGCAGCCATAGCAACACAAGAAGTGTGGCTCGATGCATTATCCTACTGATACAGCACACCACGCTTCAATTTGCCACGTTTTTCCTTTATAGCTTCGTGCAATTTTGATATTAAATTTGCATATTAGTTGCCTGTTATTGTTGCTCTTTTTTGTAAGAAATCAATTAGAATTACTGGACATCCCAAAAAACAGAAGCCACTACTTTTCCGGCTGATGGATAACCATGGAGAACCATGTTGCTTCCACTTCGTGCTTTGGATTTTGGTTTCTGGATCATAGTGATGAACCCACGTCTCGTCCATCGTTACAAATCTGTTCAAAAAATTCTGAGGATTCTGTCTGTATTTCATTAACAGGCGTTTACAAATCACAACTCGGAATCGTTTTTGTGTTTGGGTTAACATCCGCGGAACCCATCTTGCAGATAATTTTTTCATGTCCAGATGATCTCTTAATATGCTGTGCACAGAGTGATACGAAAGCCAGTTTCCTCAACTATTTCCCTTATAGTGACTCTTCTGCATTACTAGATCATGAACTTTATCGATGTTTTCTTACCCTTCTTTAACAGGTATTTAATTACCGTTCTTTGTTCACTGTGCTCAATTTTTGCAATAACTTGTCACTTTGTTTGAAACAAACAACTGCTCTAACCAAACAACGTTAGATACAGACTTGCTTCTGCGCATGTGCTGTTGACACATATCGGTAATGGGCATACTGCGGCATAAGGTTCGTATCTCCACTAAAAGCAGGTCAAGGGCGGAGCATGGGATCACCCCTCGTAATAAGAATATTACAAAATAACTGTTAAATAACATTAGGAGATTAATACTCCAAAAATATATACATTATAATATTGCTACGTACTTGATTATGTTTTATTCGCTTTCCAAAGAATTGTCACTGGCTAAGATTAAATCCGTGGGTCTACGTCTTTTAAGCCGTCGTATTGGAGGAGGAGTTTTGAGGCGATGGTAGATAGCACTGGGACACTTGTGAATATTAGCAAAGAAGTTAGTGGCTATTTCTTTTATTAAGTCTTCAATACTTAGTAATTGTAGTTCTGAGTGTAGTTGAGTGTTGCGCACAAACCAACTGGCATTGCAGATGATGCGTATTATTTTATTCTGCATTACCTGAATTTTATTGATATGAGTTTTCCTAGCAGTCCCCCAGATGACGGAACCATACATGATGATGGGTCGTATAAGCGATTTGTATAACAGTGTAGAGCATGTAATTTTTAGCTTGGATTTGCGGTTAATTAATAGGTAGAGAAGATTCAGCCTGTTATAACATTCTGAGAGTTTTTTGTTGATATGAATAGCCCATGTTAATTTTTGATCTAAGTACATTCCCAGATATTTCACCGCGTCATCATTAGGATTCCAGGGAATTGTGATTGCGTTCACTTCCAGTTCAGCTGGATTGATAGGGTATCGTAGCATAAAAAGTTTTGCGAGGCATTTTGACGTATTAAGTTGAATTCTCCATGTATTACACCATTGGTAGTAGAGAGCGATTGCAGTTTGGAGTACATCGGTCGCTTGTTGAATATTTACGTTTTGAGATATAAACGCAGTATCATCTGCATACATAGCAATTTCCACATTGTTAAAGTGAGGTATGTCATGTGTGTACACGTTGTATAGAATTGGCCCAAGGACTGAGCCCTGGGGAACACCTGCAGTAATTTTTATTATATTTGAATATTCTGAGTTGGTTCTAACCCTGAACGTTCTATCTGTCATTAGCATTAAAAATTAGAAGAGTTAATTTGTGAATTATTTGCCATTATTAAAGTATCCAGCAATGGCATTAGAGATTAATTCTGTGATGAGAGGTTTTAAGGATTCAAGATTTGGTTGAGAATTGAGTTAATGAGTGAATTGTCATTGAGGTTTTGAGTTGTATGTGTAATAGGAATATTGATATTATGCTTGTTTAAATTACTCGAGGCTGTGTGAGCATAGGATGTGTAAACATTAGGAGATCCTGGCTGATTGGGTATTGTTGAGTGTACTCTTTCTTTGTGGTTGTTGTGTTGAGTTTGATCTACTATTGTTAAACTGACTGCTTCTATTTTTAATTGTTTGATAATATGAGCAGCCCTTGTAATTTGCAGAATGGGATTCCCCACAGTTGACACAGGTAGGCTTGATATTAGGTTGCTTTGTGCAGTTTTTGCATAGATGCTCCCCATTGCATTTAACACAACGGGGTTGCAGGCGATAATAATTATTTGTATCGCCGTAACGTTGGCAGCGCATACACTGAGGGATAGTTTTCGATTTACGTATAGGTTCCACACTAATTATTGAATATAACAATTTATCCAATTTAAAAATTTCGTTCGCTTTATCGTTTTTTGTAAGCTGAACAGCACAGAGTGGCATGTGAGCTTTATCTTTATTCAATAATCTAGTCACTGTTTGAATAGGATACGGAATAGATTAGCACGTTACGGAGGATAACATTTGTTACGGTATTAAAAGAACTTTACGACACCCACCCAAGGTGAGCATCGCACCACGGAATCAGTCCTGAAAACTGGCACACTTGCCCTGAAATCGGTTCGAAATGGGCTAATAGGCCACGGCTGGAACGCTCAGGGAGTCGGGCGTGAGTCACACGATACGTTCTGGGCAAGCGCGTGATGGCATAATATATACAGGGCACGTCGAAATCATGAGGGCGCCACCAAGCCTGTCTTAACCCGGCTAACCGGGCCTGGACGGTTAGACGGGAGCGAAGCACGCAAAATACTCCGCCGATAGGATTACTCAAGAATTGCAAGGTCAAATAACA
Organism: Agriotes lineatus; assembly: GCA_940337035.1. NCBI lineage: Eukaryota > Metazoa > Arthropoda > Insecta > Coleoptera > Elateridae > Agriotes > Agriotes lineatus. The sequence goes on from CALNHX010004353.1 coordinate 83,011, forward strand.
GGTTCGGGAATGCCTTATGCAAAGATTGTAATTAGGTGTCAATCCGACCGCGACTACGCAGCTGTCTTACCCACCTGTCCACTCAGAGCTTCCTCGTTCCGTCGTACAATATTCAGTACAATGAAGGGGCGTCTATCTGTAACAGAACATGCACAAGCCGAAACAAAACAATAGTTCCCTTAACTAACCAATCATATATTGAACTTCGGTTTACAATGGGGCAGCAGAATGCGTCGCCCTATACAGGGGCGGACTGGGACTAATAGGCCCGGGATGCTGGATGCCTGGGGGGCCCGCGGCCCCCACGAGGTTGTGTGGTATAGTTCGGGCCTGGGGCGAAGCCCCAGCCGCCGGAGACAATATCGCCGACGCCGAAAATTTTTTTCGCTGGTGCGATACATTTTATGGCCTAAAACGCTATTTTAGGACGCGATTAACAGGCGCCAACTAGTAACTACCACCTACTAGTAACACTACCTGAGCGCGCAGTTCAAATCTTGCGAAAATTATATTCGAGGAAGGCCTACGACCAATAATGTAACTAGCAAATACCAAATTGTCACTCGGAACCTGCGAGCTTGTGAGTGGATTTGGCAAGGGGCAAGGTGGCGGTCAGCGGCGAGTCTCAATGTACTGAACATGTTGATCGAATCATGCATTGCATAACTTTCTAATAAGCATCTTATTGAATAAGTAGATATATTAATGTATATATTATATTTTGTTGCAGCCTTTCGTGATCCATTGGTATTAATGTTTTAAGTTTATGGTAACAACAAACTACATACTTTCTTATTTTTCACATCTTCTACGTTTCGAAAGACTAGGCTTTCATTCTCAAGAAGATTAAGGCATAAAAACAGAAATAGAATCATTAAAACTACTTCATAAACAAACAACATATAAATATATATGAATGAATCTATATACATCCTCATTGTGTAAGTAACATCATTTTTTTATTAAAATTTAGGCTGGGATTATTATTGTTATCTATACTGTTAAAGGTGATTAGCTCCACTTTGTGTGCCCAAATTATGTTATCGTATATTATAATTGAATTTTATTTAATTTAATTGCCCTATTTATGTATTTTGGATATTCAAAATTATTTTCTGATAGCCCGAGTAGATACACTTGACTGAAAATCAGATCGGATTCTTTTTAATCTAGATTGCTTATATTCTGAAATTTGATGGTTCCTATATTATTATGGCAACTCAAAACTTCTGTCAACTGACACTTCAAACTAGTTTTGAAAATTCAATTACAAATACTTCATGGTTACATTTGTCATACGACAATCTCAAATAATAAGTACTTCCTTAATTAAAATTAACTCACTTTACTTTTTATTTTCTTTCAGTTCTTATTTTAAATTACCTGGATTCTGTTATCTTTTATTAAACCTAACACTCTCCGCTGATAAACCCAATACGTCCAACTCTGCAACTGACCACGCTAAAAAACTGCTCCACTCAAAGCCACGGCGAAGGCCTCAACTGATAACCAACTGCCAAGATGTCCAGACTCCGGATCCAAATCAACACAGGAACCCAGCTCGCCACAAGAATCGGCATCTACACCACAGTAATCATCAAAATAGACCTCAGCCGCAGATGCGTTACTTTAATGTTGAATCAAATCACATATATGAATTCTGCTACAACCCAGCACCATGAATCTTGACCAGAGGCAAGCCACCAGATATCACTTGACAAGCCCCACAAATTTGCTGACTCTGCTAATGATGTCGATGCAATCCACCTCCCTTGTAAAGCGTTCCTTGTTATCCAATTCAGTCGATGCAAATGTAATTCCACAATAAACTCAATTAACATTCCCTTACTTTTATTTGCCTTTGTAGATTATAATTGTATTAAATTGCTTTTCTCACCACATTCTAGTCTTCATCTATATAGTTTTCCCATATTCTTCTTTTAATATTTTAGTTTTTAGTTTTCTTCATCCCGCCAATTTGTATGTAGTAGTAGTAGTAGTAGTAGTATTTTCGGGGAGACTCGTGTCTAGCAAGTAGGCCTTCATATGCCCTTTTTACCAACCGCGTGGACAAGGTCTAGGCATGCAGAGTACCAGGTACCGTTGCGGCCTCTACAAACTCAGACACCGACTTTTGACACATTCTGTGATAGACAAGAAATTTAGGCCGGCCTGTCATTCGCTTGGCACTGTTTATGTTGGTGGCACTGTAAGTCTATGTCAAATCCGAGATTAGCAGGTTAGGTTTTGCGTCAATCTGTGTCAAAACTGACGCAAAACCTTACCGGCTAACCTAGAATTTGACATAAACTAACAGTGCCAAGCGTGTCAAAAGTCGGTGTCTGAGTTTGTAGGGGCCGCAACTGTACCTTAGTCCTACTTAGAATTTTTCCGAGACTAAGAAGTTCCAACCCTAGCAAGAGATCTTTTACATGCTACACATCGTAGTAGCATGGGACCCACGACTTTACATCACTTCCGAATGATGGCATTCTGTAGAGGCTTTCATCAGCATTTTTTTATTTTTAAAAACCGCACCGGGATCGGGGATCGAACTTTCGACCCTTAGATCAGTAGCCAGAATGCTTACCACTAAGCTATGGAGCCCGGCAATTTGTATGTAATTTTAACCCTTTTATTATTACAAATATTTATTTTTAAAAACTTATAAAAGGGTTTATTTCATTACATCATTTTGGTTCCTCTTTAGCGATCTAGTTTATTTTTTTCAGTCCAACACACTATTAAAGCTTTATTATTTGATTAATACCTACTATGTTAAATAGTATATTTCGGAAAAATATTTGTAATTAACTTCCAATTTCATTTCAGATATTAAATTAAGTTAAAATCCTCCTTTTTCTCAATCAGCTTCATTTAATTAAATTATAAATTTTATTTACTTTCTTTTCTAAATTAATCTTAATAATTTTGATATCCATTTCACATCTAAATTCATCTTTATAATTTTTAATACTGTATTTTTTTAATCTTATTATCTTATTATTTTTAGACCCTGTACCAATATCATTACAATACATTATATATTACCAATTGAACTACTTCAAGAACATTTTACTGAGGAGTTTGCTGCCACTGTCAACGCAAGGGCTTGTTTTCTGCTTTCCGGCTGTCGATCGCGGCGGGCGCTATTTCAAATACTAATCGAGTGGGGTTTGGATTTTTTATAAACAAAGAAGTATTTACATCAATAAGATATGGCCGGTGCTGTAGGATTTTGGGGCCCCTAAAGCGCTATTTTTAATTACATTTAAATAATACATGGATTACAAATTAATTGTGAGGCGTGTGCATGTGTAAACGCCCTAGTGGTATTGTATTTTAGTTTAAATCCTGCGGGCCCGGACGGCTCAAGGGCCCGGGATGCGATCGCATCCCGGCATCCCTAGCCAGTCCGCCCCTGACTGCCTCAGATGTTGTTTTGAAATCCGATCTCTTAGAGCAAGAATTTTAAGACATGTAAGGCGGTTATGATTCATAACATTCGTGGTTTTACATTTGTATTGAATTTTTAATGTGTATTGATGTGAGATAGGTGATTTTTTAGTTGAAAACCTCTAAAATGGGAGTTTTTTGTTTGTTTTATTTTTTTTATTAACTCCTATTTTAAATCGAACACCCGGTATATTTATTTATTTATTTATTTATTTATTTAATTTGCACTCAGCCAACAGCCGTTAGGCCAATTATAGGCGTTTAAAATTTTAGAGAAAATGTGTCTCTTCAACTAACGCTCTATGTTGTACGGGTTCTGCAGAATTTGTAATTTTTGAAAATTTTTGAGAAATGCTTAAAAATTAAAATCAAATTTTGGTAAATTAGAAGATCACTGTAAAAGGAAGTTGTGTGCGTGTATCACACCAGATTTTTGTATATAAAAAAAGTGCGGTAACATCCATTACCGGCAATGAAGCTCTTAACAATACTAAAATTAATTTGGCTAATAATCTATGCTCTATCTATAACAACACCGATGACGATAATAGCTATTAACAAATCTAGGAATCTTATGAGTATCATAACTGCCGCAGATGTTTTGAAATCCGAGCTCGTAGAGCGAGGCTTTTAAAACATCTAAGGCTGTTATGATTCATAACATCCGTGATTTGTTCAATAGTTTATCGGTTGCTGTGTGGTTATGGTTGCCATGTAGGGTTATATTCCTTTACCCTACAGATAAGTTATGACCTAGTTACCAGCCTACTTGTGTATATGTAAACAAAGGCTTAATATCGTGAAACCGGTAAACATATTTACCGATACATTACGAGTTGTACCGATACGTTTGTAATTTCAACAATTGCCACCAATGCTATTGCAGAGAAATAAAGCTGCCATCTAAAAAACTTGAATTTCATAACTTTGAATGGATATCACTGTTAGAATTTTCACTGAGAACCATTTTTCCAACTTTAAATTTACCAGTTATCGATTCTTCAATGTAGCCCTTTGCAATTTTGAAAACTTCTATTCTCTAATTTGCTTGACTGGTAACAAATTTCGACTAGACTCCGCAACCATACTTGCCCTGCTTCGTCTAAATCAATGTCCAATGTAATGTTGGGGATTTGGTAGACCAAGAAATTCGGCTACTTTTCTTGGTATACCGCCAATGTTATGCATGCCGACTGGCACTTTCTATTTTTATGTCGAAGAAAAAACATTAGTTAATTTTTATAATTCGTTACGGCGACAAGCGCCATACAATCTAAAAATAAATATGACCTGGCAGAGTAAGAAATCATCGTCACAAGCTTCTAAAATTTGCAACACTCCTCAACAGTCAAGAGTTTGGTGTGTATCCAACATTCTCTGCTTTCATTAAGGCTATGACTTTTCCATATCTGCAAGAAATAATTAGGTACTTATAATACATTACTTCCACAGAAATTCTTATAACGGTACAACGATATGAACGTTATTAAATATAGGTACAAACCTTGATATATGACTCTCATGAAAAATCAAAATTTTCTTTAACATTGAAATATTTGTCCATAAACTTGAGGCTCTAAAAGTTTTAGCGAAACCCGAAACGTAGGCCAAGACAATAGTCTCATTCAAGGCCAATTGGAGTACACTTTTCTTTATCCGCCATTTCTTAAAAGCGATAAGCTCTGTTTCATATCATTGACGCGACTTCTCTGGAATTAATGGCCTACGGACTTCTTCAGCTTCTTTTAAGATGTCACACGGAATATCCATTTTTAAGGGCCTTTCAATTTAACAATAATAATACGTCACTGACATTATTAGGGATTGTTACACTTTGTTATGCTGTCCTAAAGTGCGACTGGATTTTCTCCTATACATATAATCGTAATAAGGATTAACATAAAATTTATTAGTTATTCCATTTCATTTGGATTACAAAATATTCAGGATAACATAAAACGTTATACAATATTCTAAAGTTGTATGATTTAACATGCTCACATGGAAAACTGAGCTCGCTATCGCGTTAAATCCTATATAACGGTCTTGTAATGTACATAACTATTGTCGATCATTTCAAATCGTTGTTTTTTTGCAACGTGTATCAAGTTACAGCAGTCAATTTATCACTTATAATACCATGAGTAGTCAAAGTTATTTCTACTATTTTTGCGGTGGTATCACGAATGTCCATTGCGCTTAGGTTCGATTAGGACGAGTGCGATAGCACGAGTCCTAATCCCAAGCGCAATGGATATGAGTAGTGATACCACCGCAAAAATAAATCTACTTAACTTTGACTAAGAATGTTATTCGAGATACTATTCAATGAACCAAACTAGTTTTTCAAATTGGTTTTCAGTAAATCTAGCAACAAACTACGCAATTTCTATAGCAACAGAACATTAATATTGACTTTTTACTTTCTCGCATACGGTAGTATAGAGAAAGTATTGTAATCGTCAAAAAAATCGACTTCGAGATTTTGACGAATCTTGACGTTTTAGACCTCCTAGAGTCCTAAAAAACCATTTTTCGAATTATGTCTGTGTGTGTGTATGTGTGTGCGTGTGTGCGTGTGTGTGTGTGTGAACACGATAACTTAAAAACGAAATAAGCTAGACCCTTGAAATTATGTACATAGTCATTATTCAAAATTTGTAGATTCCTCTCAAATTTTGAGCGAAATCGGTTAACCGGAAGTGGCACTTTACCTAAACAGGTAGCGGTACCTATTCAAGTAAAGTACCAGTTTTATTCGAGATATTTGAACAAAATTTTGTACATACGATTCTTATGTAGAAAAACTACCAGATATTACATTTCAGCATGATCGGTTAACCGGAAGTGGCATTTTACCTAAACAGGTAGCGGTATCCATTCAAGTAAAGTACCAGTTTGCTTCAAGGTATTTGCACGAAATTTTGCACATACATTTATTAGTGAGAAAAACTCCCAGATATAAAATTTCAGTATGATAGGTTAACCTAAAGCGGCACTTTACCTAAACAGGTAGTGGTTACCTGAAAATGTAATTTTATCGCTGTATGTATATACATTGCAATAAACTTTTCAAATTTGCTAGAAAACAAGGCGAATGCGAGAAAGTCTAGGGGAGCACACTCCCGATTTTTCTAATAAAAATCACATTTGTTTAAAATAGTCACTTGAATACCTTCTAGGAAGATATATCCGCTGATATTTTTTTGATTGGACATGAAACGTCAAATTCTGGATTTTCATTAGTCACTTCTTGATAGCTGACAGGTGAATTGAATAGTCAAGGGTAATACCACAAGCAGTGGATATATTTTTGACAAATATTTTGTCGTTTCCATGTAAATTATTGCGTTTAAATTTCACGATACAAAATCACATCAAAAATGTCACGAGCCGAAGGCGAGTGACATTTAAATGTGATTTTGTTGAGTGAAATTTGCAATAATTTATATGGAAATGGCAAAATATTTAAAAAATATATATCCACTTCGAGTGGTATTTAGGACGACTATTTAACAATATTAATACATAACGATTAACTTTATTGAAAAATAATCCAACAATTAATATACTTATTCATTCTCAATTAAATTCAGCGGAATACTTCCAAAACACAGCATTTTAAAATTTTTAAAACAAGCCACACAGTTTGTTGGGGTTTAGTGTTATGTAACCTAGCGATATCACAAGGACAGAATATCGTTGCTAAGCGATACTTCGCAACAAGGCTATTTATTTTTTGAGTACGTACATTGTTTTGTGAATATTTTGCATGGTGCCCAATATTCAGTGATATACTGCTGTTATTGGTTGAAAAAAGCAAATGTCTGCAATGTGATTGGCTTATATGTTATAGTGTTGAATAGTCATATACAATACTGCGAGCGGTTGACGAATTGCCGAAAATTTTTGTCAAAGTGTATGAGTATGTTGCTTCGATAAATTGGTCGAGTGCGACAGCACGAGACCAATTTTGAAGCAATAAACACGACTAAACACTTTGACAGAAATTCATGCAATTCGTCGGCTGCAAGCGGCATTTGAAGGACTATTCAACGAACAAAATTGACATTTCTTAGTAATTAATCAATTTTATCACGTCCTCTTTGAAAATAAAAATCTCTTGACGTAAAATAAATTGTTTGTCAAATTTGACATTTTAAAATATCATATTTGATTAATTTTACAGGAAGTTAAATAAATGTCTCAGGAAGAGAAAAAAATTGTCATATACAATACCGCGAGCGGTCGACGAATTGCAGAAAATTTTTGTCAAAGTGTATGAGTGTTTATTGCTTCGATAAATTGGTCGACGGAACAGAAATTCATGCAATACGTCGGCTGCAAGCGGCATTTGAAGGACTATTCAACGAACAAAATTGACATTTCTTAGTAATTAATCAATTTTATCACGTCCTCTTTGAAAATAAAAATCTGTTGACGTAAAATAAATTGTTTGTCAAATTTGACATTTCTAATATCATATTTGATTAATTTTACAGGAAGTTAAATAAATGTCACAGGAAGTGAAAAAAATTGTCATTAAAACTCCGCTAGCGGAATTGTTGCACAATTTTACGCTGATTGGGGGCAAATGACATAAATACTAAATTATGATTGGTGAATAGTTAACTTGAAGTGGGTGAGTTGAATAGTCAAGGGTAATACCACAAGCAGTGGATATATTTTGACAAATATTTTGTCGTTTCCATGTAAATTATTGCGTTTAAATTTCACGATACAAAATCCCATCAAAAATGTCACGAGCCGAAGGCGAGTGACATTTAAATGTGATTTTGTTGAGTGAAATTTGCAATAATTTCTATGGAAATGGCAAAATATTTTAAAAAAATATATCCACTTCGAGTGGTATTTGGGACGACTATTTAACAATATTAATACATAACAATTAACTTTATTGAAAAATAATCCAACAATTAATATAATAATTCATTCTCAATTAAATTCAGCGAAATACTTCCAAAACACAGCATTTTAAAATTTTTAAAACAAACCACAGAGTTTGTTGGGGTTTAGTGTTACGTAACCTAGCGATATCACTAAAGACAGAACATCGTTGCTAAGCGATACTTCGCAACAAGGCTATTAGGTTTTTAGTAGCTACATTGTTTTGTGAATATTTTGCATGGTGCCCAATATTCAGTGATATACTGCTGTTATTGGTTGAAAAACGCAAATGTCTGCAATGTGATTGGCTTATATGTTATAGTGTTGAATAGTCATTAAAACTCCGCTAGCGGAATTGTTGCACAATTTTACGCTGATTGGTGGCAAATGACATAAATACTAAATTATGATTGGTGAATAGTTAACTTGAAGGGGGTGAGTTGAATAGTCATTAAAACTCCGCTAGCGGAATTGTTGCACAATTTTATGCTGATTGGTGGCAAATGACATAAATACTAAATTATGATTGGTGAATAGTTAACTTGAAGGGGGTTAGTTGAATAGTCAAGATTATTCCTTAGATATGACGATATTAACATATGATGTGTAAGCGAAAATTGCATTTCGTGTTATATAGGTATAGTTGACGCTCCAGTCAGAGATATACTTCCTACTACAATTAGTAGCAGAACAACACCATCAATGCTTTGAACTTGAAATTTATAAATTTTGTACTCTACCACTTCCAGTGATGGGAACTTAAGGGTGGGAGATGAAAGAGTAAACGACGAATTTTTACTAATACGATATCCTTTACTTCCTCTTTCCACAGAATAAAATCTCCATTTTGATTTACGAGGTACTTAATTGCTCGTTAGGGCAGCAGTTTGTAACACAGCAAGAAATGATCTAATGGATTTTTTACTTACGTTCATGACGCTGCGTTGATGCAAGACTTTAATCCTTATCTTTAGTAGATCGGAATTTAGTCGTCGGATTGCGTGATAAATCATTTAAGGTAGTGAAACAACCAACAGCTCGCCACGGGAAGCGAAATTTACAACTGCGCGTTTTTCAACAACGATAGCTTATGTTTTATGACTGCTTCTGCTGCATTTCACGTTCTCAAAGTTGTAGGTGCTATTATTAAAATATTCTGACAAGGAATTGACCATGCCTTGGCGTTTTAAACGTGTTTTATGAGTTATCTGAGTATTTGTGATTTTTTTAAAAGAATATTTGGATTCAGATATATTTACTGTAAAAGCCTCCAGCCTGCAAAGTAACCTAGCAATAAATCCTCAATATGTAATATGTAAATAACACAAAATCCATGGTACATGCGAAACAAACTTAGGATTCAAATAAACAATGCAGTTTCAAATTATTGCTGTATAAATAAGTCCTGGTCCGTTATATTTAAAACGAACCCAACATTCAGATTACTACTTCAAATTATTATTGTAATTAAAATAAACCTTGCAAAAGAATGTGCTCCATGTCCTTGCCAAAACCTGATTTATAAAAGACGAGATCACGAAAAGTAGTCGATGGCTTGCGGGAGCAAAATAATCTAGTAATTAATTTCTACGACACCACTAACCATATGGGGTAGTCGAAATGAGAACTAAAATAGGCTTCAAAGATATAGTAAATGCTTAAAAAAAGGAACAACAGTTTATGCCGAACATAAATGGTATTGTCATACATTACTAACAACTTGTTCTAATAGCATTTTCATCTGAATCCAAAACTAAAGATATTTCTCTCTTTAACCATTTTAGAAGGTGAGCAATGAATAAATCTGAAAATAAAGTCGACTAAGCGTTAGACTACGTATTAGTGATAACGATTTCATACCTGCGATTGACGGGGGCCAACAGATACTTTACTTCCAAGTATTATAAAATTCTAAATTAATTAGATGGGTGCAACAACTCACCAAACCAATAAAACGAAGTATGCACCAGATTATTGACCATTTTTTGGTATAAATCTACTCATACGGCGTCATCAAAGAGAGATTCAAACACACTCGTCTTTTTTAGAAACGTAAGCCAATTGGGAATCCAAAACATACTAAAAACCATATAACGAGGTTGGCCGTTTACTATTCTTGACAAAAAGAAAATGCATAAATCCGGAAAATATATCAAAACTGGTCAACCGGTGTGGACTGAGATAAAGTAAAGACTTAAAAATTCATAAAAATGGAAAGGTAGCTCAATTCACTTGAAAAATTTCAAAAACTAATGCTATATAGCTAACCTAATACAGGGTGCCCAACTTAAATGTACGCAGCTTTAAGCAGGTGAGTATGCAACACATATTACATCTAGACTGTTAAATTTAATGTGTGTTGCATGCTCACCTGCTTAAAGCTGCTTACATTTAAGTTAGGCACCCTTAATACATAACAATGTTTAAAAGTTGTCGTTGATAATAGAAAACTATATTTCGGAATCGCAACGAAGTACAGCTTACAGATTCTAGATTGAAGCGTGGTGAAAATTGGAACTAATGTTAGAATCTAGTAATATCCAAGTTTTGTATTAGTAACACTTTTGACATCTATCATATTGACATTAAATTGTTAACCTTATTTAAGCTAAATGACACCCTAAATAGCAACAATAACAATAGCAATAACAAAATAACAGTATTAACAAAATCAACAGCAATATCAATTTCCACACTTCAAAAGACAAAGAATCTGTCATATGACGTTAATCACTGCGCAAACGAAATCCCTCTACCCACAGCTACTGGTTACTTGTCATTTAAAATATAACCAAACTTTTTATGTTTGACAATTACTTCTTTCCACATATTGCCAATTCATTAAAATCAAGTATGATCACAGCGCCTTTCATGGCCTATCGTGGGAGTCAATCTAGATTCTGTAAGCTGTAAGGTAATTGCTTTGCCAACCTAACAAAAGACGAGAAGTTCGAAATATCTGCCAGGACACAAGCCCTAAACACCACCCACCCAAATGTAGGTGAAAGAGAAAGAAACCAGAGAGAGAGAGACCACAAGGACTCCACCTCAAGTTGAGTCACCAAGACTAATCTTCGCCGTTTCATGGAAAAGGTGCGCTGGTGGCTAGATTGATGTAAACCTCTCGCATAACGTAACATTTTCTCCAATTTCAAACCACAATCTCAAGACCAAGACACTCAACCACAATACTCAAAACAAAAGCACTCTCAAAACTCAATAACATATCATACCAAGTGAAGCAAAACCTTAACCAATACAGAAAAAAGCAAATAAAACTTCGAAAGTAAGAAATCGCAGAAAATCTTATAAAGAAAAAGAATTATAGTTATACCAGACAAAGTTACCTACAAGGCGCGAAAAGAAATAGGATTGAGCTAATCTTCCCGCAGAAGGTAAGAGGATCCGAATAGCGACTTACCCAACAGAGACCAAGCAACTACCCCAGAATAAAAATTTGTAAAACCCCTGTCGAGACTCTCTAAGTTGCTACAGCCTGTTAAAGAAAAGAAGAAAAAAATTGAAATTAAATAATTAGTGGCAATTTTACAAGACAATATTTTAAAACTCTACTTGAAATGGTAGTAGTTATTTACATTATGAGTGAGGTAGGTTGCAGTTTGCAGCACGATGCCAAGCGGAGTGCTTTAATAAAACCGAGCGCTCTATAGATATTAACGATATTAGTTTGATTTCGGTGGCTCTCACGGCCATTGTTATTAAATAACAAACGACTTCCGGACCGTGTCATTATTGAGGTCGAAGAACTCAACGTTTCGCCCACTTTGGTAAGGGGATTTATCAGGAGAAAAAGCAAGAGAACACGGTAATTCGACGTGTAAAGCACGCCAGAGGCGCAACTCTTTTGTAAGGGACGGCATAGAAAAACACGGTAACTCAACCTGTAAACCAAGCCAGAGGCGAAACTCTTCTAACGATCAAAAAGAGCAAGGCGAGAAATTTATAGGCAAATGCCGTCGTGGTTGAGTGACAGTAGACAGAGCTTAAAAATGAGCACTTTCCACATTGTACCGATTGAGATCATTCCTTTCTGCTAAAGTAGAATGGAGATTTGCAGATAATGGAACAGATATACGTCAAAAGATCGCAGCCAAAAGGTCGCGCGACAAAAGATCGCGGTCAAAATGCTGCACTGTAAAGCATGCCACAAATAATCGCATGCCACAAAATATCGCACACGTTAATTACTACATTACAATTACAGAAAAAAATTCTATATTGACATTACTGATCGCGCCACATATACTGAAGTACTCTTCCCTTCACATTTGTGCAGGCTTAGGACTGGTAGTAAAAATACTGGCGTGTTTAAAAGTGTTTTTGTTTGTTTTTTGTTTTTTTATTTTTTTTTATCCAATTAAAAGTTTAAAAGTGTTAGTGAGTATAGCGATAACTTTTGTTGCCATAAATATTTATGTTATGAAATTTTTGGTATTTATTTTTTTGCGATTTCTCGTTTTCATTTGTTTTTAATTCTTTTTATCCAATTTAAAGTTGCAGTTGGAAATTGTGGGCTATTTCTCTTAAATATTCAAGAACCCGCCGATTTCCGTATTCGAGCATTATTGAATGTATACGTTTGGCTGTATCTTTATAGATTTTCTTTCGGGGAGGTTCATTTTCTGCGATGTATTGTTCTATTTTTACTTTATTCAAATCGTTTTCTCTCTTCAAAGCAGTCATCGCTTTCCAAAGACTAGGATTTGCAGCGTTTAAAATCGATGCAAAGTTGTGCCTTCCTTCTACGGCATTATTTGTGCGAAAGAATAGTATATTATTATATGAGCGATTATGATGGGCATTATTCACGAATATGAAGTTTGTGCCACTCGCCTTCGGCCCATAATCGCGAATATAATACTATGCTTTTTCTACTCATATTAAATTGAATACATATTATTTATTCACAATAATAATAATAACAATATTTTCAAAGCATTACATTTAATTCTTTCTTTTTTGCTGATTATCAAGCGGGCCGTCTGCGTAAAAATGTATCTTAAAGATCCTCAATATTCATTTCTTTCATTTCATTACAGCGACAGGCACCCATTAAACCCATAATCAATTCAACCTAAAACAAAAATGATTGTTGAACAATTGGTAATAAATTACACGTTTGGTGTAAATTTTTATTTATTTTATTTATTTATTTATTTTATTTCGCACTCAGCCAACAGCTGTTAGGCCAATTATAGGCGTCGCTGTGCATTTATGGGGACTTCCAACCCCACTAACGACTATCATGATGTCGCAAGATATTTTTGATTATAGGTATTTTTAATGAAATTATTTATTTCCTCTGGAGTAAATGTTGTGGCCTTCTTTGCTTGATAGCCCTCAGACTTGCGTTTGAGTAATGCTTTTCATTTTCCGTACCTAACTTTCCAATTTAATATTGTGATGTATTTGAAGTGTACTTCGTAACATAGAATAATGGGCCCAAAGTGACGACGATTTATATTTTTGTGCGAGGTCTGAAAAGTACGCTAGTGTCGCTAGTAACACATTTTCGGAAAATGAATTAGTGTTCTTCGGATCATGCCACTCCATAAAAGATTTGTAAGCGCTTCGTATGATTTCCCAGATTTTGTTGGTAACAAGTTTTCCTTTGTTATTTTCGCTGCTTGTATTATTTCTGGTGGGGTACAGTTTTCACTATCGCTGTCACTAACCATATTTAATTGGTCACAAATTATTTATTATTTCTCAGTGTCAAAATTTGAGATATTACATCAGCAAGCCTATGATTCACACTTATAAAAATCCGAACGGCCTACAGTGAATTATGAATTTTCTGTTCAATGATTGGTTGAAAGCAGTGAATTATGAATTCATAATTCACTACTGCATATTATGACTGTTATTATTATTCAAAAATGTTCTTATAATGTGAATATAATTTAATAGGAGTAGAAACAAATTATAAAGATACAGCCACGTATACATTCAATAATGCTCGAATATGGAAGTCGGCCGTTTCTTGAATATTTAAGAACTAGCTGAAACCCGCGGCATATGCCGCATTTAAAATGTACGACAAATGTAATAACTTTTGTTGCACTAAAGAAAGTTTTAAAAGCACGCTAGAGATTGGCAGTAAGGAAAAGTTCCAAAAAATATATTTTCAAATGGAAAGTCTCTGGAAAGGAAACGCTCGCCCCTGGAAGGCGTCCTAATTAATACGACGTTGTTAGATGCAGTCAAAAAAAATCAGGAAAGAATTAATACTCTTATGAGATTATATGTGAGAATTATTTGTGCCACCGAAATAATTTTCAGCTGCTTGCAATCTGTGTTTCTTTTCAGGTTTAAGCCGTTGAGCATCATAAAACTATAAATGCGGTAACTCAAGTCTCCAGTTACGCCGTTACTGTTATTGTTAAATAACTCGATTAATTATTATTTCTTTGTCATTTTAAACTGGCATTATTATTATTAACTCTATAATAGCAACCATAAGTAACTGTTTATAATGTTTTTATGCTAGCGAGTTGTTCTTAAATCGCTAGTGAATTAATAGTAGATTGTTCTACAAGTTAAGAAAAGTGAGAGTTTTTCAGCGAATGTAAAAGTTTTACGTGAACATGGAAGAATCATTTTTCCAATGTGTTGAACATGCAATTTTTCCTTGTAGTTGACAAAAATATCTTTTTAAATAATTTTGGTCAAACTACAAAAGCGCAATGTTTACTGTACTGTATAAATACAGAGTCCGGCAACGAAGCGGGGGTGGAAGATATTTCTAAAACTATGAGAGTTACATGAATATTGTGTATATAAAAGTTGTAGGTACGAAAGTGGTGCACATTACTAAAATATTTTTGATTATACAGGGTGTCGCAAGAACGTATGGCGAATCAAACTTACTTTTTTAAATAGAGTGCCCTATATTTGGGTAGCTTAAAAGTTTTGTATTGAAATGCTCATCAAGTTGTATGGGTCTAACGTCAACTGTTTTGGAGATATTAACGATTTTATGCAAAAAAATGCTGAACTTCAGGCGACTGAAGCGACAGAAAACAATTGAATGAAGAAAAACGTTACCAAAAAATTATAATTTTTGTAAACTATCTTTCAAGTGTAAAATGGTGGATCTGGGTATTAATGTTATATAGGGTGCTCAATATTTGCAAATTTAATAATTTCGATTTTTTTTTCAAATGGAACGCCCTGTATATTTTTGTATTTTTTAAGAGTCCTTTTAATGAGCTTTCTTTTGATATGTTACTTCATACTTCTGAGTTCAACTGTTTTTCAGATATGTGTGTTTGAACATAAAAACAATTTAAACCCCTTAAGATGCTTTACTTCAAGGGATAAAAAACAAACACCCTTAAAATAGTGATTTAAACGCATGATCTCTCTAAAAATAAAAACACAAAACCAGGTTTACAAAATATAAATTCAGTCAGTGTTGATACAGGAAATTATAAACAAGAAAAAAACGATAAATGCAGGAATAAATTAATTCCACGGTCAAATTAAATCAGATAAAAAAAAGAAAAGCCATTACACCAAAAGCTTATACGTAATTACACTAAATGTTCAAATAGTTCTCCTTTCCTGCTCTGAGTATTAAAGCTGTACAGAGAATTCATAATCTGCAAATATAATTAGTTTGATTTATTTAAATGGAACACCCTGTATATCCCTGTATTTTTAAAAAGTACTTTTAATGAGCTTTCTTCTTCCACTTCATTTCCTCTCTCAAAATTCGGTCGATTTTCAGATTTAATTTTCTCCTGCTTTTTTCGCTTTGGTTAGTTCTAGTTTTGAGTTCTGGTTTAATTTTTGTATTTTAAGCTTGGTTTTATCTTTTGTTTGAAGAATTCAAGTGTTTAAATAATTATTTTAAAGGCGTTTGTTTTTTATCCCTTGAAATAAAGCATCTTAAGGGGTTTAAATTGTTTTTTATGTTTAAACTCGCATATCTGAAAAACAGTTGGAACTTAAGAGGTATGAAGTAACATATCAAAAGAAAGTTCATTAAAAGGGCTTTTCAAAAATACAAAAAATACAGGGCGTTCCATTTGAAAAAAAAAACCAAATTAAATTTGCAAATATTGAGCACTCTGTATAACATTAATACCCAGATCCACCATTTTACACTTGAAAGATAGTTTACAAAAATCATAATTTTTTGGTAACGTTTTCCTTCATTCAATTGTTTTCTATCGCTTACAGCGGCCGCCTGAAGTTCAGCAATTTTGTCCATAAAATTGTTAATATCTCCAAAGCAGTTGACGTTAGACCCATACAACTTTATATGAAAATGAAGAGTATTTCAATACATAACTTTTAAGCTAGCTAAATATATGGCATTCTATTTAAAAAAAAGTAAGTCTGATCCGCTACACTTTTTTGAGACACCCTGTATAATCAAAACTATTTTAGTAATGTGCACCACCTTAGTACCTACAACTTTTATATACGCAATATTTATGCAACTCTCATAGTTTTAGAAATATCTTCCACCCCTGCTTCGTTGCCGGACCCTGTATAAATTAACCATTATACATTATAGAATAGAGCTTACTTGAAAATGGATGAATCTGTTATTAATTCATTTAGTTCATTTTTAGGTGAAATCAATATGATTTTGAGCAGTTATGAAAAGTATCAAAAAGTCACTTTTTTTAATGTCACCAATGGCAATGTGAAAAAATAATACATTATAAGAAAGAGAAAAGCACAATTTTTCCAAAGATGTGAGTTTGCAGCTCAAGGGCGATGCCGAGCACTACAAATACACAGAGGGAAAAATGGTGTTCTGCTCTGCCGTGTATATACAATTTTTTCAACCGCCAGGATCAGAACCATAAGAAACATATTTTTCGACGACTGACATCGAAAGTAGGTTTTTCTCCCTGTCATTTGATAACAAAAAGTTGACATTTGCCGCTGAGCGTGCGTTTTCATCACTTTGCCGCTCGCCAAGCGTTTTGGGTTTCCACGTGAACAAAATAGGTAGCCATGTCCGAATGTTTCCATAATAATGCCTGTCATTTGTCGAAATAATAGCGTCACATGTTTAATAGACTGCGCGAGTAATGTTAACTTAATTGTCAATTAATATTTGCACTAAAATGAAATATGAAATATGCTCAGTCGTCGAAAAAATAGTAATTGTTTCGAGCTAAAAGTGCGCTTGCCGCTTTTGCATGATTGCTGGTTTCGGCTATGCACAAGCGGCAAGAATGCACTTTCAGCTCTTAACATACAATATACTATTTCATTACTCTAAATGAAAATTATGCTGTAATACGGATTGAGCCATAATTATATATAACAGCAATGAGATAACATGAACAACAAAATAGAATGCTTGAGTAAGTAAGAGATGACCATACGAAAAAAAAATTATTTTAGTAGGCATGTGTGGTTGACATCTGTCATAATTCAATGTGCGTCAGGCCTACTCGAATACTTGCTATTATGTTTATCTCTTTCTTACTCGAGCAATACGAGTTATTTTCTTGTTTATGTTATCTTTATGCTGTTACAGTGAAATTCACCTTCGCGGATACACGGACACCTCCCTTGGACGGACAGTTTCTCATGGTCCCGACCGACTCTCATATAATTTGCATTGTGTTAACTCCCTCTTGAACAGACACGGTCACAAGAAAATGTTCTCTTAAACGGACAAAAAACAAAATAAAAAATAAACGCTTTGTCTCATTTTTCTGTCGCAAGTGTCGCTGTTGCATTTCTCAATCGCGCCGCACGCCAACTTCGCTGCCTGCCTTCACTGAGGGACTTTACCGAGTTAACCGGGGATTCACCGACTTCAATCTTTCGGTACACGCGGGGATTCAGTATTAGTCTGACGTCTATGCGGAAAAAACACAGTGGGCGACACATTCATTGTAGAAATGGCGCCAAATATAAAAATTCTCACGCTTAAAAAAATTGAGATTGTTGAAGTTCACAATACGGAAAAGTTAAGTGTAAGGAACTTATCCAAGCATTTTGATATCGGAAAAACACAAGCTGCTGATATAATTAAACATAAAGAAAGTATTTTGTATGTAGTAGTATTTTGTAAGGTAACAAATCCTTAGTTTTTCCTTAAGTTTTAATTTTTTTGTTTATTTTAAAAACATTTACATACATATACGTTTTAAATGTCCCAATTTCTTTAATTACAGTTTTCATTGAAAAACCGATCTTTTTTTCGTATTTCTTTTAGGCGGACACCCCTCTTGAACGGACACTTTCAGTTGGTCCCGTTGGTGTCCGCCCAAGAGAGATTTCATTGTATACAGACAGATCAGTAAAAAAACCAATTAGGGCAGGCTGTGATATGTTTTATACGTTTGGCAGTACTGAAGTGTCAAATTCAAGAGTTGCAGGTTAAGTTTTACGTCGGTCTGTGTCAAACAACGAACAAAACCTAACCTGCTAATCTCGAATTTGACATAGACTGACAATACACTTCAGTACTGCCAAACGTATAACACATATCACAGCCTGCCCTAATTGTTTTTTTATTTATCTGTCTGTATATAATTGTGGCCCCATCGATATTTGGCAGTCTTTGAACTTATTTTACGAATACCATGACAACAGACATTTTAATTTTGTTTCATATTGTCCCTTGAGAGAAAATGTGTTCTTTCTGTGACAATTCTTGTAATCTAAAATATGATTCACCATTCTCTATTTGTGATCGCCAACTGTCCTTGTATCTTAAAACAAAAGCAATTAAAACTTGTAAAGAAACTGTGTCAGTAAGCACCTGAAAAAATTAATTGTGATTTTGCGTCAAATGTATTTTTCCCTCTTCCTTGTTATTAGTCTTCTTCTTCTTCTTTGGTCCGTTAGTTGGCGGTCCGGGCGGGACGTCCCCGCAACGAATACGCTGCTGTCGGTGCCGCTGGGTCTCGAACGCCATTTACGATTCATTCTTGACGATTTTTGGCTACGTCTTGGGCATCGATAACCGATAATCGCTGATTCTTTAAGTCGCCCTCGATATTCTTCAGCCAGGTTTTCTTCGGTGCCGATCGCTGAATTCTCCAGTCTGCCGGACGGTCTTGCCAAAGAAGTTTACATGGCAAACGGGTAATCTACCAACACGATGCATGCAATTGATAAAGTGTTCTTGCGTATCCACCTGAAGTTTGTTGATACGTAAACATTGACATCAGATTTTAAGCGCCAGAAACCATTTTCAGTATGTAAAATTGGAAAAATTATTCGTGAACCCAGACTTTTGTCGCTCAGTGTATTTGAACATTTGAACTTGGCCATTAATGGTTTTCAAATCATCAAATGACAGCTGAGATGTTACAATTCTATCTACGTCTTCTGCAGTTCGTAACTTGTCGTCTCCTAAAATGTAATATTTTGTAATTGTTCAAAGTTTTGCGAGGTTTTTAGAAATACCTGCCGGCTTCTTTGGCAGCTTCAAGGAATGTATCGTAAACGTGGCCGTTAATAACTACACAACACCACAACTTTGTAAAACGTAACCAAATCTGAAAATTTGTAGGTTATCTAACCTAATCTTTAAAGACACGCCTTTTTAGCGCGTGCGTGCGGCTTTAATTTTGGGAGCGTTCAATAAGCAGATATGAAAATTAACCAAAGTGGACTTGCCTTCGAAGCTGAGTCAATAGTTTTAAAAAACACAAGAAATATGCATAATAAATAATTGTTTTCTCTGATAATATCGCTATTAAAAGTTAAGGGAAGTTTGTTTACAAAAACCCGAAAATAGAAATGGTCGAATGCAACTGTGGTACTTTTAGTTGTGTAAACACGGCTTTTAGTCTTCTGCATTATTATATGGATACCCCAAAATTTCCAACTGCAAGTTTAAAATGAATAAAAAAAATAAAATACAAATAAAAACGAGAAAATGTAAAAAAATATAAACAAAAATTTCATAACATAAATATTTATGACAACAAAAGTGAGCGCTATACTCACTAACACTTTTAAACTTTTAATTGGATAAAAATTTAAAAAAACAAACAAAAATGAGAAAACAACACTTTTAAACACGCCAGTATTTTTACTGCCAGTCCTAAGCCTGGACAAAGTGTGAATGGCAGTTTACTTCACAATTTGTCGGCGATCATTAATTTCAATATAGAAATTTTCTTCTGTAATTTTAATGTAGTTATTTTCGTATGAGATCATTTATCGTGCGACATTTTGACCGCTATCTTTTGACTTGATACCGTTTACCTGTTATAAGGCAACCCATATATTTGTTTATAATTTTTATGGTCAAATAAAGTATATTTTGTTGGGTTGCTAAAGTAAGTTACTTAAAATACAAGTATTGCAACTGGTAGCTCTGTAATACGAAATACTAATAGCTCGATTATTTTATAAATTGTTCCAATAACATTTCGAAAAATCCATTGAAGTCATAGCGTTAAGCGTTTGGCCTAATTTTGGGGTAATCCGATCTTGTTATGTAGTGTAGCTTCCCGTTTGAGGAGATTGACATACATTTTACGACGCTCAACTACATTCTAGTAACATAAATGCTTTAAGGAAGTTCATTTCGTAAATTGTTGTTATCGATGCTATTAATCAAAATAAGGAATTTTCCATGACGCACCTGCATATATTCAGCCATTCATCTGAGAAGCATTTCTTGTAGAGACCGAAACTTTCCATCAATCCTGTTTCCCTGATTATAAACGCCGGCCCACATCGGCATCGGCAGTTATTATGTTATACGTGATTGGATGATGATAAATTAATTGCATTTAATAGTAAAATTCCGGAAATATTTTTGTTGGCTGCGATTAGCGGTGGCATGCAAGTTTCTGATAAAATAAAAGGCAAGCCAAGAGACGAAGAAATTGAAATTTCTTGAGAAAAAATGCTATATTATACGTATTTTAGAAATCCGTTTTAAGTTACCTAAATTTTAATTGAGAAAGCCTTGTCATTATTTAACGAACAATGTCCGCTATTGGGCCGTGTTAATAATGATAGTTACTTTAAATTTTTGTTTACGTAGTGTTATTAACAAACAAATGGTTTTATTTATACAAATGTAATCAACTTCTACTATCTGTTGTGGAAATAATATACGATAAAGCACGCTAAAATTGGGTTACAATTTTATTTTGCGACGTAATGTGTGGAATTTCAATCCCCATACTCCAATTAAAACATCTCAATACTTACACTTAAAATCTCAAATCAATAAAATGCCAATTTTCAAGATGTTTGTAAGCACTACAAAGGAATATAAAATAGGGAAAACAATTGTTATTAACTAAATATGGTGCTCATAGGACAATTTTTTCTTTGAGCGACACACCACTAGATGATTTGTAGACGGTCAGACGTAACATCGTCCAGGCGACTGAGATCTGAATTAATAAATTGCTAAATTATTACAGTAAATCAAGTTTCCAAGTCAAATGAAACGAAAATTTAAAATGTCTAACCCTATGGTGGCTGCTAGAAAGATGCGCTAAGTAAATTGTTTCAGGTGATAATTGTATTTATCCTGTTATATTATTTGCATTAGGGAAAATAATGATAAGTAAATTTGATGCAAAAACAAGTTCTAAAGAGAAATTTCTACATGACAAATTGTTGGAGTACAAAACATTGTAACACCACACGTATTTTTACATTTAAAAAAAAATTGGTTCTACATCAAAGTATTTCCGATCAGAAAATGTGGATTTGGGCTGGGGTTGGTTTATGATTGCGCAAATCAAATAAGAAATTGGCAAAGTTGCTTTCAACAGTGTTGTGACTAATGCTCACAGCTTTATGTCATGTGTTACAGGATAAAACGACTTTTACGACAGTTTGTTACAACAAAAATTCAAAATGCAGGAGAAACTCGATAAATGACAATCAAAGGGCACACATTCGACTAGACAATTAAATCTGGAATAGTCTAAATTGGTCGTTAAGACACCTCAATAAGTGAAAGGCAAAGCACATCCTAATTAAACCCCAACAGTCTAGTAACACGGATTTTGTTTATGAAATAACTGAACTGCTTTCGTAGACATCAGAAATAGAAGATCAGTTGCTTATCTTCATTTCTAGTTGTGTGAGACGTCCCAGATTCGATATCTTTCTACCTATCTTTGTAATGGTATACTTGCATCCGCAGATATACCTTACAAACATTATACACCAAAGATCACAAAAATACAGATATAAATAAACAAACAAATGCAAACAACACAAATAAAAAGAGAAAATCAAATTAAAATTTAATTGAATCTATTAATGTTGAATATGCTTGTGGATATTGGACATGAATAGCACAAAATACATAAATATTGAATTGAATGCGAAACAAAGGAGTTCATCCGCGAAGAGCAGTGTATAAAACACTATAAAGAATTGTGGTACGAAGAAGACAAAAAATATAACATGGATAATGCCTCAGACAAAAATACACGCTTTGAGCAGAAAGTAGATCCCATTACAATGAAAGAATTGCAAGATGCACTATATGGTACAAAGAACAGAAAAGCAACAGGCACAGATGGTCTGAATATAAAACTGCTTTAATATGCTGGTCCATTCCTACACGGAAGACTACTGCACTTAATTAACAAATGCTGGAGATGTTGCAGTATCTCAGAATCCTGGAAAAGTGCAGAAGTAATATCTCTCTTTAAAAGCGGCGAACGTAATAAAACTAGCAATTATAGAGGCATTAGTCTACTAAACACTGCATACAAAATCTATGCACGAATTATTAACAAACGTCTGAGGACGATTGCGAAGGCTCTTCTTTCGGAGGAACAAATTGGTTTTAGGATTGGGCGTTCAACAGCAGACAACGTATTTACTGTGAAACAACTAATTGAAAAAAGGCGAAAATTCAATCTAGAAACACACTTGGGGTTTATAGATTTCGAAAAGGTGTTTAAACTTGATTTAAACACACATAAATTTTATTTTCTAAAATTTACGAAATCCAGTCGCACGTTTTTAAAATGCAATTCCGATTTAATAGCAAGAAAATTTTAATGCCGCAATCACCAGTCTTTGCCTCATAATTACTAAATTTAATATGTTTAAATTAGATTAAACATCGCATCTCAATATCTTAAATAACAAAGAAGTTACGGCATATAAATGAAATGAGGAGATTTTGTTTTTTTTTTAATTTTAGACAAGTGGGCCATGACAAGTAAAATTTGAAGATGGATTCTGAATGAGCTCTCAAACCTGCACCTTTTTGCTAATTTAACCATCTCTCTATCTTTTCAAATACAAAAGTTACCCATGCTGTCCCTACGAAATCCGGGCACCCTGTATATATATTTCAGTCCAAATTTACGGAACATTATTCATAATTTAAAAGCCAGTGTTATTACGCAATCAGACGAGTTAAAGACCAGGAAAAATGCAAATCTGCACTTCATGCACAATACCGACCTACAGTAGCAAGTTCAACGGGCGACCTTCGCTCTAGCAGGAAATAAAAACTGCAGAATTGCTACATTGCTGTTTTGTAATTTAAACGCTCTGATCCAGTAAACTGTACATATGAACTTTGATATTGTTACTTAGTTAAGCGTTTTAGTTTTATATAAATACAAGTTTATTTTTATAATAAAAACAATCTGCATTTAATGTTTGATTCATTTACTACCCCTTCTAAGCCATAATATTTATGGGGCATGAGGCTGTGCTCCAGGGGTTAGTGTTTATACTGTCGTCCGTTCAAGTACCATTGACTACATTGGTTTAAAACGTAAACACAGTCTTGTTTACGTGCTTGACGGATAGAATCAGCGCAAAGTAACGGAATCCTGAAGCAACCTCTCAGGCAATTCTGTTCAAAGGCTTTCCACCGTGTTGATAGAAAGAGGTTCTGGGTCATTATGGAAGAGAAAGAATGCCCCAACCATCTTACAAACGCAATACAAAGTCTACACAAGGGAACGAAGATTAAAATTAAACACCGGAACCAAAACAACCAAACAAATAGAAATTAATAGGGGGTTAGATAAGGGTGCTGTATTTCGCCTACGTTATTTAATATACCTATATATATTCATCCAAAAATGGAAAACGAAAGTAAATCCCGGAATTAAACTGAACGAAAACACAAATGTTAACGTCTTATTATTCGCGGATGACCTTACAATATTACAAAGGAACGAAAACGACTTACAGAGAGCAATATTCCAGCTAGACTTGACGTGTAAGAAATATAATTTTAAGATATCCTCTACAGAGGAAACATTTCTGGCCTTTAAAGGAAAAGACCCGGTGCGTTCAAAGATAATTGTTAATAACGGAGGAATAGAACAGGTATCGTATTTTAATTACTTAGGTTGTGACATAAGCTATGAGAACGATAAAGATATAGCTAAAAAGTTGGGAAAATTTCAAATGATATGCTGAACAATTCACAAAACCCTCAAGAACAAGACTAGGAAAGATACGATGCAAAAACTTTATAAAACAATGGCTACACCAATTTTATTATATGGTTGTGAGTCATGGGCCACCACTAAAAAAGAACAAAGCCGAATCGAAGCAACAGAAATGAATTTTCTCAGACCAAAGGCTGTACAACACGGTAGAAATGAAAAAAACCGAACATATAAAAATTAACCAAATCGTCAAATTATCCTAACGCATCTATAAATTCTAAACTAGAAACTTTATATATGGACATTCTTTTGGCAGATAAACTGCCCGTAAAACAGAAATGGATGACTTGACTTGACTAAAGACTTGATCTAAGATAAAACCAGGATGGTTCTAGATGAAAGATTTTGCAATGATAAGGAATTGATTGCATGCTGTAATACATCGATCCACGACATTTTTTCAAATTTGGAAAAGAAGAACCCCGTACAGAAAGATTGTAGTAAGCGTCCCTCTTACGAGACGAATTACTGCAGTTTGGTAAATTGTTTTCAACCTTGTCAAGCAAGTTGACTGCAAGAAGTGATTGCCTCATTGACTTCCTTAGCGAGGGCAATAATAAAGGAATGTATTGCAATGGTTTTAAGCCCTGAATCCCACCTCTGTGAGCACTGCAAAGTAATGAATAATTCATAAAATCTCAGAATGGGAGATGGTATCTAATTGCAATAAGTAAAATAAATCAGACTTGAAGTAGTAATCATATTTGCAAAGCAATGCCAGTAATAAGTAAATTAATTTAATAACATAAGAAAAAAGGCAGAGCTCAAAACCGTAGAGAATGGACTCACACAATATTTAATTAATTTAAAATAATAAAGGGGATGGTGAAATGTCAAAGCCAATCCAATTAAGAATGAATCAATTATGAAAATAATTATTACATGCTTGTCGAGTGTATTTGCAAGTCATAAGTCATTAATAAAAAAATTCTCTTTGAGCGTATTATAATATGGTAATAAAGCAGAATGCTAAGAGAAAAGTGCAACCAGCACAAATTATAACAGATCTAAGGCAATTAATCAAAAAATGGATCATCAATATTCAAGATTAGTTGGAATCCAAACAGTGGATTGACTTAAAAGTGCAAACTAAAATGGATATTTATTTGAACACCAAAGTTATAAAAAAAGAAAATGCGCGAAATGAATAATTAATCAGTGCAACTGATATGCGAAAGGACTGTTAAGTGCAGTGCGAGAAATATCGAAAGACATTAATTGCAAAATTATAGGACAATTTAGTACAGTTACTATTGTAAAAGTTTTTAGATTTAAGCATTTTAATTGTAAAACGTACCTAAGTTGAATAAGTTCGAATATCCGTTTTATGAATTTGATGTGCATTTGTTTATAACGAACTTTTAAAAAAATTAACAATTGAATAAATTATTGCTGACAGGTTGGTTTTTGCATCTCCAATTAATTTAAGATTTTCATTATTAAATATCAAAATACATTAAAAATAATAGCACCATTGTGACAAGTAAAATTCAGTGCATCCGGGGAAATAAAGGTATAATTTTCCCTGAGTTTGTGAAATTTTCATCATCGGCTTCCGAGCGACCCTCGCACCAGAGATCCAGCTTCGTACCAGCAACTACAGGCATCGTGAGGAAGTCCTAGGCACGAGACCACATCGCCGGCAACCCCATCCAGCTCCTGCATGCACGGCACTTCATTCCAGGCGCCCCCGCAGAAGATTTGGCCCAGTTCAACCCTTCCGAGCATCGAGGCGCTGCCTGCGTCAAATTATAAGGTCAGTTTATGAAGCCAATTTAAATGCTACGGACGTGAAACTTACCGGACACATAAAGAAAGCTGCTCCGAAGCTGATTCCAGGCATTTCAAACCTTCAGTTAGCCTAGATCTGATAATAGGAAAATGTAGAAGTGAGGTTAGGATTCTGCAGCGTCGATTTGAGAAACAACAAAGTTGCGTTTTGCTTAAAAACATTGAGTTGTTGTAATTAATATTGAAAAACACTGAACCATTTGACCTACGCTCCAGTGGCGTACGAATAAATTTCAAAAACTAACTGTGAACCCATACCTTGAGTAAGAGCTCATGTCTGCCATGAGTTTAGCCAACAAAATTTAAATTGCAGGTAGATTAAATAACAAGTAGGGCTTACGATCATTTATTTAAACTTGAGTTACTATAAAGCTCATTTTTAATTATCCTAAGAGACTTAGTTAATTCATTAGTTCTTTGACTAACCCAAAATAAAAATATTTGCTTTGGTAGCTCTAGTTATTTATTTAAAATTAAATTATCATCATTTAGAGAGCAATAACCATTGCGGAATAAGAGAGAAGAATACCAGCAAGAACTGAAGAGAATCCTAGAAAAAGAGAAAGAACCAAACCAACAAAGTATAGATGAAATCAACAAAACGTTGAAAGATGCAATGCTAACAGCAGGCCAGAAGGTAGCAAGAATGAAGAAAAACAAAGACGAAAAATGGAGTGAGAAAACACGAAAGTTGTTCGAAGAAAGAAGAGAGCTACTAAGAAATAATCAGAGAAATACTACAACATATAAAAACATTAATAAAACACTAAAGAAATCGATAAAAGAAGACAAAAGGAAACAACTAGAAGCAGAAATAGAAAGAGTAATAGAAGAAAACAAAAACATGAAAAGCGTTAGGAGATCTTTAGGAAGAGAACAGATATATGAAATTAAAGACAATAACAATATCAAAATCAATGATAGGAAGATGATTCTAAAAATGGTAGAAGAGTTCTATAAAGACCTATACGAACAAAAACAAGAAATACCTGAAGAAATTGAAGAACAATTAAAAATAAAAGTAAAAAATATAAACTCGGAAGATATACCAGATATAGATGAAGAAGAAATATTAGAAGCCTTAAGAAACATGAAAAAAAATAAGGCACCAGGAGAAGATGGGGTCATAACCGAATTAATACAAGAAGGAGGAGAAACAATACTGAAGATATTGAAAGTACTATTAAATAAATGTCTGCAAGAAGGCAAAATACCATATGAGTGGAACACTTCACTAACAATACTGCTACATAAGAAAGGTGACAAAAGCAGACTGGAAAATTACAGACCAATATCATTACTATCGCAATTATACAAATTAATGACAAGAATTATAATTACTAGACTTAACAACAAACTGGAATACTACCAATCTACCGAACAAGCAGGTTTCCGCCAGGGCTACAGTACGTCAGACCACCTACTTACCATAAGGACGTTAATAGAAAAATCAAATGAATATAAGTTACCACTATACCTAGCCTTTATAGACTATCAAAAGGCATTCGATAGCATTGAATTATGGGCAGTGGAAAAGGCACTACAGAATAGCCGAGTAGATTACAGATATGCTCAAATAATTCACTATATATCTCTAAAGGCGGAAATGATAGTACAACTATATGACAACACACAGCCCATACCAATTAGAAGAGGAGTGCGGCAAGGAGATTCCATGAGTCCAAAACTGTTTATAACAACTTTAGAGGACGTATTTAAGAAGTTAAACTGGGATAAGAAGGGTATTAAGATAAACGGTAAAATGCTCAACCATCTGAGATTTGCAGACGATATCGTGTTGATGTCTCAGAGCTTTGAAGAATTACAGTCGATGATCTGTGAGCTAGAACAAGAATCGGGGAGAATAGGTCTCAAAATGAACAGGCAGAAAACCAAAATAATGACCAACCAAGTCGAAGACAGGAACATAGAAATAGACAACCACAAAATAGAATATGTAGAAGAGTATATATACTTAGGACAGACAGTAAAATGCGGAAAACAAAACCAAACAGCAGAAATCGAAAGAAGAATACGGCTAGCGTGGTCAGCATTCGGTAGACAAAATAAGATACTGAAGAATAGAAAATTACCGCTACACTTAAGAAGAAATGTTTATAACCAATGCGTGCTGCCTGTACTAACATATAGTGCTCAAACATGGACCTTGACAAGAAACATCGTGGACAAGCTAGCTAAAGCACAAAGGGCCATGGAGAGGCAAATGCTAAACGTAAAGCTAAAAGACAGAATTAGAAGTGAAAATATTAGACAGAGAACAAAACTGATTGACGTCGTGGAACACACAGCATCACTGAAATGGAGATGGGCTGGTCACACTATGCGACAGAGAGACAATAGATGGAATAAAGAAATCCAACATTGGAGACCATGGACGGCAAAGAGGGGAAGAAGACGTCCACAAATGCGATGGTCGGATGATTTAAAAAAGATTGCAGGATTTGGATGGATAAGGAAAACCGCAGATCGTAACAACTGGAGACAAATTGGGGAGGCCTATATCCGCTATTGGATGGAAGGGGGCTGACAAAGAAAGAAGAAGAGAACCACTGCAGTATATGTCAAAAAGGAACCTGAATCAGAATCAGAGAAGGTAAAGCAATTTGAGAAAAAACATGAAGAAAAACTTAAGTCCAGAAAATGCAAGGAGCAGAAGAAATGTAATAACTGCCTGACTTATTGTTACTGTTTTTTTATATCCATACAATATGCAATCGGCATATTTTTAACATGCGAATATACTGGGTGCCCAAAAATAGATGTAAATTTACAATAAAAAGGTTTCACCTAAACATGGGTCACAAATGGAGTATTAAGGAAGCTAAAGCCCTGAGAAAAAGTAATAGAAGAACAAGGATTTAATTTAATTAGAATAACACAGATATGTAAAGTAAATTTGGCGTCATTTGGAATACTATCTATGCGAAATTTTTGTGCTGCATTAGATGATTTTAATAAAGATTTATTATAAGGTTAAAAACGGGCAGTAGTTTATGCAAGAGTGGGATTGGGGAGATATTTAGTTTTGCATTTTTCAGAATCGAAATTTTTGCTAGTTCTAGTTGAATATTTGATTTTCGAGAAAAGCAAACCTCAATTAACTAATTTTACCTGATTTTAAAGCGTTTTATGTTGACTGCTGTTCTCAGTAACTCCAAATAGGAATAGATTTTCTATGTAAAAAATGTACAACTGACGAACGTTTCGACTCGATAAAATTACGATATAGAACATGACCCCGCCCCACTCATACATAAACTACACCTTCTGAACTTTTTAATATTTTTCTTTTTTGGGTAATATTCATATAATTCTATATGAAAAGTCGCGTAAATATACCAAATTTCATCAAAATTGCATTATAATGTTTCTATTATTCTCCTTAGAGTTGTAGATTCCTCGAGGCGCAATTTCGGACTGATGTTTATATCAAGAATTTTGCTTACTTTTGGGTGTTGTGTCAGCTGGTGTATTAACGCTTAGCTGCACGCAGGTTCTTTGTGAAAGAGCGCGATATAAATTACAAATGGTAAAATTTAGATTAACGGCGCGGCGTCTCTTTCTTAAGATGTATTGGACACCTTTATGGTTATGAGCATTAAGAAAGATGTGTTTATCTTTTTTTAAATTACATTTTGAATAAAATGCCTATTCTAAACCACTTTCTAATTTTGTATTTATTAAATGACAAATACATTTTTCATACTACTGTTAGGTAAGGACCCAGGTTATTACAAATGAATACCGGTCTTTTTGGACTGAAGCCCCACCGGTTCTTTTCATTGCCAGTCCGCCGCTGGCTCAGAAGTTTACCACATCTTTTCTTTAATTGCATGTCTGAGCTTTACCAGTTAGTACAATATCGGCCCGCCCCCGAGCAAAATGTCGAAACATACCGGGTGTTCCAGCCTTCTGCAGAAACTTTATTATGTCGCTACTACTAAAGGTGTAAAAATATGTTGGTATAGGTACTTATAGAGGGCATTTAGCTCCTTACTCTAAAAAAATATTTAGAGCCCCCATTGTCGGTTTATGTGGGAAGGGCGATACAAACTCACATTTTTTTTTAGATGGGCTTATATTTCTTTTCACGATATGATCGGGTATGACCTTATCTGTAACACGTGAATATTTTACCTTTGAAATTCTGATAGATAGTTTAGAAGTTATGACTTGTTTTGAAAAATCATTTTCTCCAGTTGAGCAACTTACTGGTCTTCTAGGGCGAGGGTCATCTTCAATTGATTCACTACCCTCTTGCCACTGGGATGGCTAAAATGTAATAATTCTATACGGTGGAGCAAGCTTACTAAAAGCCTAGTGGCGTATTTAATTACAAAATGGTACTCACTGCCAACAAAAATAAAAATCCCCGGGCATGACAGTTGTACAAAGTAGTGCTTTCATGATTCAACAGGTGTCTCTCGTACATATAGTGAAGAAAATTGCAATACTACCAATAAGTTTTGCTTCATTAATCAATTAAGTTAATGACTGAAATTATAACTACAACAGGTAATATCAGTGCATTTAATCATTTAAATGGCGACGTTAATGTCAGCTTTTTCTGAACACGATATTAATTCAAGAGTGCAGTTATATTAATGCAAGTGGAAGTGGATTAAATTAACTACGAAAATGGTTGTTAATTGAATAGTAATAATAAATTATGATATCCTTCCTTATCTTTAGAATAATATCTACTCATAGGAAATGGCTTGCTAAGCCATTATGCAATAATAATACACCTCCGTAAAGGTTCACATAATAAAGCTGATTTAAATTACTGTAACACTAGAACAACACACATATTTGAATTTAACAATTTATTTATTATAGGAAAAAAACGAATTTCTTCCTAGTGTAGAAATGCAGTCACAATTTATTGTGTACCTACTTTAAAAAACTAATTCTATTACAATTTTGAAAGTGGTAAATTCATAAATACATAAACTTTTCTCAATTATAAGTTACTTACCTTGTGCTTCTTCTAGGTTAGGTGGATGTTTTTAAGTTTAGAATTTAAAACAAATTAATGTTGATGAACATTCCATCTTTAATTAAATATACTGGTGTGATCTATTTTTACTAAGTGATTTATGCAATTATTCGAAAAGTAATATTTTTAGGCAATAACTATAAACGCCTTATGCGAATTGTTAATTGACAGTACAATTTATAATAAATTTGAAACGAGCAAACGTTTAAATTTTCTTATTTTAATATCCGAAATGGTAGCCGGGCTCTGCAGCTCAGTGGTTAAGCGTTCTGGCTGCTGATCTAAGGGTCGAGAGTTCAATTCCCGATCCCGGTGAGGTTTTTAAAAATAAAAAAATGCGGATGAAAACTTCTACAGAATGCCATCATTCGGAAGTAATGTAATGCCGTGGGTCCCATCTTACTACGATGTGTAGCATGTAAAGATCCTTTGCTAGGGTTGGAACTTCTTAGTTTCGGCAAAATTCTAAGTAGGACTTTGACCATATGAACAAAGCAGTCGGTGTCTAAGGCACTTGGTACTCCGCATGCTTAGACCTTGTCCAATACAAACAACAACCCAAATGGTTACAGTATTTCTCGAATTTTAAATGTTGTTCCCAGATTGTCAATTTTGAATATATTTAATTCAATAAAAACTTCTAGTTATAAAATGTAATAAATACTATTAATTTCACTTTGGAATCATAATATTGTGTAAGTACAAACGGGTGAAATTGGTCACTTAACCCTCCAGTACCCGTTCAAAATTCTAAGACATCAGTACCCGCACCGGTCTCGCAGACCGACACCCCTCTGCCACCTCCACAAAAATAATGAGATATCTTATGGCATTAGTTTCTTGTTCACTAACGTCTTCATAATCAGATATTTCCTGTTCAGTGTCACTGTTCATTTCCCTAGTTTCCAATAAATTATCTTCGTCAGACGATGGCACATCATCATAAAACACGTTGTCGACATCCTCCTCCGCTATTATATCTCGCATCGTCTGTTCTAGTCGCGCCTGTTCTATCTCATAAAATCTGCCATGACTATAATAATGTTTTAGTATAACAGTGTTACTAAAAATGCAGAAAATACTTCCTTCTCCTCACATTGGTCGTATATCAAAGGTAAAAATAAAAACAACTCGGGTACCCGCTTCGGTCTCTGAAACCGAAATTATAAATAACTTTTAAACCACTGCACGCACGAACTCAAAACTGCATACGGATCTTCAATGGCAATATATAGGAAGGTAGTAAAATGGGCGGTAAACTAACGCTAGTACTTTAAGTAATATACTGCATCATGTGTTTGCTCGGTCTCACAGACCGTAAACGGGTACTGAAGGGTTAATAACCTATCTTTCAAGGAGTAATTTTTCAGTTTACAGCCCAAGGTCTGTAAAGTACTTTATTTTCCACTGATCTATTATTTGTTGTTTACATCTGTGATACGAGGTATATAAAGCACTCCATAACTTCCTAGGGCATAAAGAGGGGGGCTAATAATAACACCCGCTCATTATACTCTCTTATAACGCTCTACAGTGTAATGGACTGCTTTTCAATTTCTTTGCCTATTCAAAGTGGAAAAGGAAAGGCTGTATGTACAATGGACATTACTTTATGTCTATACCCCTCGGGCCAGATGCCCTCCAGCTTAGTAATTTGTTGTTCTCAAACAGGCATACACAGTTACACATCTTTATAATGTTCTTGGTACATAAATAACTATTACTCGTTTGCTTATCATAATAGACAAAAAGCGGTGCTATAATAAAAATATTAAAAACACAGTAATTTATTTTTTTAACGTTGGCAACCCGTGCGTATTACAAAATGCTTCTTATAGAACTCGTATCATAATATACGATTATATTCAATGTGAAATTCCTTTCAGTTTCCTCTTTAAGGGCGGTATAATAGTTATTTGTATACCAAGGCACTAAAGTTTAAGGTTTTAACACGCATGTGGATTTAATTGCACAGGCCCGTAGGGTCGAAGTAAATAAACTAGATGAGGGATAAAAAGGAACTTTAGTGTCCGAGGTGCACATTATGTTTTTTTTTGGGTAATCATTAAATTTACGTCTTTTAACCAACTCTTGTAGGTTATGTTGACGTTTTTCGTCACCCATCTGTCACCTTGCCAATTGCAAGTAAAATAATAGATTACTTCACTGCCGATTTCTCGCATTTTAATGACGATGTTGGCGTTCTTCACTGCCTATTATAAAAGAAAAGCTTTTTAAAAGTATTATCATAAAATTATTTACAACAAATGTCCAATGGGATTACCAACTTCCTGTACAATTGCAAATGTAGTACTCATGGATATGGAAAAATAATTGTAAAAAAAACTTTACTCAGAACTTCCCTCGCAAGTGGACGTTATGACACTAAACAATTTAAAAAACAAAGAAAATAAGGGTAAAAATAATACTAAAACAATAAACGCAAACACTTGGCAATGCGAATTGTATTAATTTCAAATTTAAAAAAATACCAGCGATGGCATTCGAACCTCAGCGCCTGTGAAAGAGCCAGCGTATGCAATTTTAACGCTCTGCGCGCGGCACGTCATAAAGCACGAGCTCGTTGCTTCTGCCACCAAAGACATCTTCGACCGTTGAGATGCGGCTGCCTTAAATAGGAAGCATTTATTGTTAATCACATTTAGTGTGTACTTGTTGGTTCTCATTTTAGTCAAAGGTAAACCCTGAGATATGTGCAAATTGCTACTATTATCTATTTTCAGTTAAAGCAAAAAATAAACAACATTTTATTATTTTAAGGTGCTCGCCCAGTATGCAGTATATATTTGTAATTTTCTCGGTTTCAAGTCAGGTAGATATTGCAATGGATAGCTCTCTCTCTCTCTCTAATTGACTGGGTTTTAATTAATATTTTATTGTAAGTTAGAGCAAAATCTAATATGCACAATTCACTGATTTAATATTTTACTGTGTACGGAACTTTTGCCTATTATCAATTTATTAGGCTAGTTAAAATGTGAGCTGTACTTATTTACTGCCCAAAATAAATGGTTATATGCCCTTTTAATATTTTATTTACCTGCAATTAATTATAATAAAACGCTAGCTCAAGTAGAACAACAAGCTTCTTAATTCAGGTGGGTTCCTGGTTGATTGAGAAATTACAAATTTTCTGATACGGCTCTGTTCACCGCATTTAGTTCCAATGCACGGTAGCTAACTGTTTGCAATACGGTCAAAAAACCTACAAAATGGTTTGCGGGTGCAAGTCTGCGTTGTTGACGTTAAACAATAGTGAAATAATGAACATTCTAAAAGGTATTTATCCAAATGTTAGCGCTTTAGCAGTAATTATCAGCTTTTATTTCAGGCACTAATTTATTTCGTGACTTCAGAAGGGACGCCGACTCGAGCTTGCAATTGTTTTACCTTCGCATAACCTCAAATTTGGAAAACCGCTTATTTTTCGAACTGCGCCTACCCTGTGGTCGTGGAAATGATCGATTCCTCCTCAGTAAGGCCTTCTCTCATATGGACGTCGAAATCCGACCGCTTACTCTTATATTTTAGGTAATTTTTGGGGTACCTTATAACGGCGGCTCCTCCGATGTTAGAAGACAAGTACCTGGGGTGTTTCTGGCCGTCGAGCGGCTTTCATCGCTGTTGAAGCTGCCGGTAGCACTCCTGCAGTCCTGGTCTAAGTATCGCAGTGCAGATCCCTGGTTCTCGACCCTTATCTAGGACGCAGCTGTCGAAATCTCGAACTGGAACGGCTGCTGGATTCTCGGAGAGACACTCAATCTCGGATATGCACACAACAAAATGGTATACTTTTAAGCTTGAAAAATGCTCATTTATTGCATTAAAAATATAATTAAAGTGAAGCACAATTTACACTGTCAAGCCTAATTTAATTATTCATTTGTTCTCCTGTCCGTTATTAAAACAAAATAGAAACTATTGCTATGGTTACAATATAAACGGAAATAAGTTTTGGTTAATTTAAATACATTCTAGAAAAAAGTTTGATAACATGGTTTTACATTTTCAAATTTCTTACAAACTAAATTTATTGTCTGTTTCTTATATTTAAAAATCGTCTCTTTGCGCCACTCACACAAACACGTTATATAATTTGCTCTGCTTCTTACAACCACTGCACTGATTATTTTAAGAGTTCCTTGCTTCTCAATTGCTTTCTTCATATCCTGTTGTCTGCTTTTCTAATTGCTTTCTCATGTCCACATGCCTGCTTTTTCAGATTGCTCTTTTGCAATGTACTGCTATTCTATACTGGCTTCTTTACCTTTTTAGAATCCTCACCAATTTCACTGACTAACTTTATTTAATTCTACGCTTCATTTACTTGCACATGGCAAACCTTTTTGTGACTATTAATTTCTTTCGGTTCGGCAATTTATTATGCACACACCTATTATTTAATTTATTTGCAAGTCAACTTCGATCCCTGTGAAAAACGTGCTTGCCATTTGCGTTCCTTACTTAATTACTTTATTATTACTGGCATCTCTTTACCAATGCATTTGTTATTTGAAATTTAAGTTTAGCATTGCAGTTATATACAACACCCCAACTCTGTGCTTATTGAAATGTTCATTAATTTGCAAAGCTAGCAGAGTCGAGTCGAGGGCCTAAGACCATTACAATATATAATCTGCATGCAAAATATGATCTTTCTTCAACGAATAGTTTTGAGTTATACCGCTCTGTTGGGGCATACAGCTAGACCGACAGACAGGCAGACAGATGGACGGAATTGAGAAAACCTGTTTTTCGTCATCTAGAGATCCTAAAAAATCGATTAACATTAAATTACAATGATTTCAGTAATGCACATTCAAGATTAAATTTTACTGTCGAAACCGAAAACAATTCTCAATCAATACATTTTCTAGATATATCACTGAAAAGGAAAAATAATAGAAAATCAAAATTAACTGGTATCACAAAGATGTTAAAACAAACGGATATCTAAACTTCAATTCACGAACAACGATAAAATATAAAAAAGCGTAATTACTAGCTTCGTAGACAGCTATTATTTTATCTAATAAAACATTAAAAATATACTTTTAGAAAATGATTCCCCCAAACATTTTATTACTGAAAATATAAATAAAAGATTAGAAATTTAAAAAATAAAATTTAAAATGATAAATTATTTAGCTTACACCAAATATTTTTAATGACGAATCATCATCATACCTATTAAATAATGCACAACACTACATGCCGTGTTAAACCGGCAAA
Organism: Agriotes lineatus; assembly: GCA_940337035.1. Classification (NCBI taxonomy): domain Eukaryota; kingdom Metazoa; phylum Arthropoda; class Insecta; order Coleoptera; family Elateridae; genus Agriotes; species Agriotes lineatus. The sequence continues at coordinate 119,863 of CALNHX010004353.1, forward strand.
AGTACCAATGCGTTTACTGGCGGTTTACTATATTCGGATTTTTGTAAACAAACTTACTATTACTTTTAATAGGGATATAACCACAGAAAACAATTACTTATGCCTATTGGTTGTGTTTTTTAACTACGAACACAAGTACATTTGATTTAATAATAAAAAGGTTTTATTACTGCTTTTCTGGATCAACCCAAACAAGCGTTTAAACACACCCATAGAAATCGACTTTCCAAATTCGTTGCACGATCCAAGTTCGGGTGGCTGCGTGCATCTCACACTAACGCGCGAAAATTAAATGTGGCATGGGCCGCGGGCTTTAATAATAAACAAAAAAAAAGTCAAAATGTAACTTCTATGAAATATATACCTCACCTCGAAAAAACCTAAAAATTAGTAATATCACAACTGCCTTTAGAAATCACAATGCTTTTTTATGCAAAGTCTTAAAGATAAATCTGAAGAAAAAATTAACATCTAACATAGTATATAGAATTAATTATAACTGCTGTACTGCAAATTATATTAATCAAGCAAAACCGTCTTTAAAAAGGTATACCACCACCAGCAATCAATTAACACAGATGTTCTAGCACCCAATAAACCAAACAGCATTATCCGATCACGCAGTAAACATAATTTTAATTTTGTATCGACCGAAAATACTATATAAAGGATCAAACCTAAAAAAGAGTTTTATTAGAAAGTGTAGAAGTAAGAGAAGTCATGTTTTAAAAATTAAAAAAATCTGTACATAACTTTAAAGTAGCACAAGGTAAGTAACCTATAATTTAGAAAAGTTTATATATTCATAATTCTACTACCTTCAAAATTGTAATAAATTGATTTTAAAATCAGTTTCAAAATTAAAAACGAAATCTTTCAAACAAAAATTAATTATTATAAGAGGTATTTTAGAAGAAGCTCAGAAATAAGTTTGCGAGATGTACATAAAAATGCAAAAATTATTTGTGTTTATTTTTAAAGTACACAATAAATTTTGTTCTTCACAAGGAAGCAAGTGTTTTTTCTTCCCAAAATAAATAAAAATAATTAACAGCTGTAAATAAAACTAATGATATATATTACAATTTATAAATTGCTAACTTTACAAACAAACCTACTCTGTGTCGCTTGAGCTATGATGTTACAATTTATTCGCTAGTCGCAAGTGATTATACCGGGATCAGACAAAATAAATTGATCCAGTTCCCGAAAACAGGTTGCATTTCGAAGGAATTCGCATAAACATTGTAACGTAGTATGCTCAAATCATTCCCAAACTAAATTGAGAGCTGGCAGAATTGCTAAAGTATAACAATCAGATTGATCCTAACGGTATGGAACTGTTTGGGAGCAAAGTGTGGGTCGCTTCTAGATCCAATCACGTATACATCTTTGTAATTAATCTCGCCAAGGATGTTTAGATCCACGCCTGCTATTAAGCCTTGGCATTGAGTGGTGCTTTCGATCATTTAGGAAGAGTCCGGTCCGATATAAAAACTGGTCCTGATGTTCGGAATGATATTTTATTTTATTTCTTATTCGTAAATGCAACGTCCTTAAAACCAGTTAATTAAAAGTAGAATTTTGTAGTTCCGTTTTGAGAGCCGACACTGATTTAGGGCACTGGTTACCGCAGTTTTCTAATCATCGTTGTCAATATGTTTTTGTTTGCTAAGAATGTGGCATGTTTTTGTTGAAATATTATACATAATGCTTAAAAAGTAATATATGATAATTCAATATTTTTAAATTATTGTGCACATTACAAAGTGAACTGTGCAATATTACCTATAAAGCACATTTTGTAATGACTCGCATATTTTTCAGTCGTCTATTGTTTCGCTGCAACAATTTTTCAAAGAGTAACTTTCTACCTGTTTTCATATAAATTTAATTTTTAAGTCTAGATACAGCGATACCAAAAATTAAGAAATGATTGATAGTAGGCACTGGCAGAGCGCCGTACTTAAATTAAAGGTGATAAACTGGTAACACTGTTTTATTTTGAAGTGATCTTGAATTTATCGTGGTGCATTTACTAGAAAGTTACCGAATCACTTAGTACGCGTTTGAGTTGCTTTCTCCCTGGTAATTTTTTTATTTATTATTTTATGGGAAAGTTGCTTTCCTTCAAAAAATGTATTTTACCATAGCCAACAAATGAATAATCGACTAAAAAAGCTTCAAAGTAATTTCAAAATTTGTTCTTTCAATAACTAAAAGCTAATTATAGAGCGTTTCTGAAGTCTACCGTGTAGCTTCTGGAAGCACGTTGCAACATAAAAAAAGTTTAAAACTTGTCTAATTAAGGTTTTTCTTCAGATCGGCAGTTTCTTATAAAACTACGCTAAAAATTTAAGGAAAATAGTTGCTAAATTTTTAGTGAAACGACATTATTTTAGAAGTAAGCGCATAAAAACCCTTAAAAATGATCTAATGGGATTTTATAGAATCATCTCACAATTTGTTACAGCTCAAAACGACTTTTACGCCCTTAAAGGTCACTTTAATCACGCCTCAACTTGCTTTAACAGACGGTTGACCGGCCATTTACTCAAGGAGAAGGGAGGTTCGGACCAACACGACGTAATTTAGAGCGAAATGCTGTCACAGTAGGGGTTGATTGTAATCTAAATAAGGATGGGTGGTATAAACGCCACGAATTTCATTGATAGAATGGGGGGAGAGAGGACCGAAGCTTCACTTCGACGGTCTTGTGCAACATTTCGGCTGCTTGGGGACCTATCTTTGCTGGTCTGTTAACTTTGCCGGTCACCTCACAATAAATCTAAGAAAGCGCAACACATGTAAATCACAACCTACAAATATCGCAAATAAAGGCCCAGGAAGTTAACATTTAGGTATTCCGGTAAATATTTGACATGAATAGTTGTAAGGAGGTTAGTAACTCTAAAATCTACTTAATAATGATAGGTATGACACAAAAATAACATTGGTTACATTGAAATTACAGTGGTGAACAAGTCGCATACAAATTCTGTATGATATAACGCAACACTGATGACAATTTAGGTTCGCCCGTCGGATCCAAATATGGTCGTTGCTCGTAAAATTACGTCACTTTAATTTCTACACAAGTGCGTCGTACAGACGCTTTAAAGTACACTGGCAATCAAATAGTAGATCACAGTACCTGAATGATATCCGGCGATTTTGATGATTTATGCAGCCGAAACGTCTTACCGTCTCATCGCCTTCTGTGCTGAGGGTTAAAGGACAGCGTAATTTGATGGCCGTCGAAATGACGTCATAAAACGAATCCCCAAGAGTCTGGGCTTGGCGTAAAGATCCTTGTAACGAAAACAATTGGGAAGAGAGCAAAACGACGCCTAATTACCACAGCTCGCCAGACTTGGTAGATCAGAAAACCTGTCTCATAGATATCCGCCAAAGCGTTAATTGCACACCCAGTACTACAATACAACGGAGAGGATTTGGTTTGACCATAACACACACACACACACACCCGCCAAGAGAATTCAACCACACACAACCGTACGGTGCTAGCGTCAGACGTTGAGTTTCTTACAATGAAACACACCACAAAAGCATACGAAGAACGGCTTCATGTTAATTTTGAAGACAACCTCAGGGCGGCGGCCGCGTGAGGTTGACACCGCTGGGTTAATGCCTCGAGACGCGGCCTGAAGAAAAAAGGCTATGAGGCGCGTTCGCTTGCATTTACCCACTCATGCAACCGATTCGCTCTAACACAACGTTACAACCGCTTCCTCGAACCAACAAGCGGTACACCGTAATAAACATGCGGCGACGAGTTTGCTGTAGGGCGGGTCTTAAATTACCAGACTAATTTTTACGACGTGGCGTGATAGAACACTTGTGCCGGGTCTCACAGATGTAAGCGAGCAAAACTGTACTATATCAGAAAGAGCGGAAAGCGTTGGTTTTTGAATTTGAAAAAGAAGCGCGCAATTGCCAATATTTGAAATACAAGTGCGGGATTTTAAACTGGTCTTAACAAATTGTCAAGTAAACGTCATGATGAAAAAGAAAAAAGCTTTTCTTGGCGTCACCATTGTATGCCGAAAAACTTTCACACAGGAGACATCCTCATGAGAGATTATTCTAACATTTTAAGAATAGCTTGAGCGGTGTAGAACCATTAAATCACAAGAACAGAAACTGTTTTAAATAAAAATATACTGCTTTAGTCGTAAGAGAAAATTTCAATATATGCGTATAAGAAATCAATAACAATTTAGAAATAAACAATCTTCAGTATCTAATTGCTTTAGACTAAATAAATTTCACTCAGACCACGTTCAGTTACATTAAAAATTAGCAAATAACTTTTATATAGCAGATACAAATGAAAGCGGTGAAGCTTTCCTCTTGAAGCGACTTACCAAACACGACTCAAAGCGGCGCCAAGCTCCAGGGTTTATATAAACTTAAACTTAAATTGTCTAAAGCTAAGAAAAACGCATGTGCGTTGTAACAGTTAAAGAAATCTAAAGCTAGGCGTAATTTACATCAGAAGAAATTGCAATCGACCAATGCAACTGACATCAATTACAACGAAAATTTCACTTGCACAAAAGCTTCCCACTGCGGCTTGAAGAAATCTCTACGATCCAGGGCATTGTCCGCGCTCTCAAAGATTACATCTATATGGTTCTAAGCGCAGCACACAGGTTACTATACACGGCAAAAGCACGGCATTGTTACCGGTATGCAATAGAAGTTTGCACAAATTAACCTAGGATCACTCAAACTTGACGCTCACAAAACACGTCTTGGTTGTTTAAGCTCTGGACACCAAGTTCTCCAAATTCGGGGTTTGCCTAACCCCTTCCCTCAGTTGCCCGTGAACCCGCTTGTGGGTGTCTCTTTTTATACCCAATACAATCGTCGTTTTCATAGCGTAAATACTTTAATTTGGCGGCAACCTACAGTGCCTACATGGCCACGTGTGCTTCCTAAAATAGCATGTCCACATGCGGTTAGACCACTGAAATGAAACTTATTTTGAAACCGCTCGTGTTGTCTGAAGTTCTTAGATGGAAACTTTACTATAATATTTGAATGTGGCAGAATTAACGCGAAGTAAAAAAAAAAGAAAAAATACCTTTAAAAATGATCTTCTGTCAGTGGGCTCAAATACAATTTCTGAAAAAAACCTTTTTTTGAAATTAGCCCTGTTTACTGACTAATGTTGAATTTTTGTGCGCAATTAATTACTTACATATTATAGAAGTATGGTTCTAAACCATACGCCAAGTATACATTTCTAGTGTTTTTTATTAACAGCGCAATATTTGAAACATACTTTGGAATAACATAAAACATGTTGTGGTCTTTCAATATGATCCATACACACTATTTTGTCTACTTCTACAACGCAAAGGAGCTTAAAAAGCTAAAAATAAATATTTAAGTTTTCAAAACAATTTGACGTTTTATATTAATTTTTATAATAGTTTGTGGAATGTAAGAAAACTGTGCCCAAAGGTGTGCGGTAAAGTATTTTGCCACAGTTTTACACTTCACAGAACATTTATGGAAAACAAGTGCTTTCAGTATTAAAAAACTACGAAGATCAACTTTCATGGCCGGTATAGGCAAAAATATTGACAACGTTCATAAGTTGTTACGGACTAAAAATTAAGCTATGTATTTTTTAATGTTCAGCGCAGTGATTTTCGTCTCAACTGGTCGTTCGCTGCAGGCTCTCAAATGTTCCGCCTGTGAACACTTGTTAAATATCCGTGTCTCTCGCTTCTTTAATGTTAGGATTTGTTAAGTGAATTTCAACTTTTCCAGCATTTGTTCCGTTGCACGTGTTCAAGCAATTGCTCTCTCATAAGTTAATCAAATTGACAGGCGCAAAAGGCTGCAGTGGCAGTTCATTTCGTTCAAAACAACCAGCTGCTGCCTCATAAATTAGTCCAAAGGGAGTAAAAAAAGTCACTTCAACATTAAGATAGGGGCTAGAGAACACAGACGTGGAGCAGATAATTTCGAGATGACAATCAAAAAGCTCGTTAGGCCATTAAAAAGGTAAAAATCATTTTAAGATTGATATATTGCTATGGTTTTAAGCCCTACCAAACAAATCTGTTAGCATTGCCAAATTAATGGACATTTCATGAAAGCTCAGAGTGAGATATTTTATATAACTGCAAAGCTAAAACTTGAATTTGCCAGAATGAATACATCTGTAATGAGATGCCAGTAAATGCAGAATAATTAATTAATGAACGCAGTAAGCAAAGCTTGATTCGCACAGGGATCCAAATTGGATGTAAGTTCAGTTAACTGATTAGGTTTGTGCTAAAGTAAATGCCAAGCCTCATGAAATTTAATAATTACAAGATGGATCGCAAACGCAAAGGAATGTAGCGTGGAATTCAGTCACAGTTTAATAGTGAACTCCAGTCAGGGTTGTATAAGAAAGATAATTGAAGGACAAGTAAGCTTAAGAACATGCAACGACCAGATAAGAATGAAGGCATTAAAGCATTTGAGAGAAACCGTAAGAATCAAAAGGCAAGGGTTATAGGAATTGCAGAAAAGTACACAACATATGAACTTAAAAATGTGTAAAAAGAAAACAGGGAATTCAAAAAGAACCCAGTGCAGGAAATGCGCGAATTAAATACTCGAGTCAGTGCAGTGACATGTGAATATTTAAAAGCAAATTAAAAAGACGTGCAGTGGCAAATAGACACTCAAAATTAATATAAATGTAAACAATTATTTTAGAATTAATATTAGTGTACAAAATTCTAGGTTTAAGTAGAATTATTGTTAAAAGTCAGTATTTTGAACCATGTTAATATCCGTAATTAATTTAAATTAACTAGCTTTTGTTTATAACAAATTAATGGAGGGGAGAACAAATGAATATATTATGGTAATGACAGCCAGTTTTTGTGTCTCCAAATAAACTAAGTTTTTACATAGAAACCAGATGAATTTATTAATAAACGGTACACCATTGTGTTGGCAAAATACCCGGATAGAAGGGGAAGTGTGGATTTCAATTTCCCTCATACAAAAATAATTTTCCACCGTTGACGTCTCCGAGAGCTTCGCCATACCCATCCTAGCCTACGATCCTGAGCCACTGGCAGAAAGAGGTTCCTGAGCCCGGGGCTGCACGTCCGTCCAGCGTATATCTGCAACAAAAGGTAAATTAATGCCGCGAAACCAACCTAATTCAAATATTTACCGATAGGACTTTGATCGATTTCACGATATTTATCAGTCAATAGACGCAATCTTGCAAACGGTGTCCATCTTGGTTAACTTTTGATCTAATTTCAAAATTTCGATTGTGCGCGTTTGAGCTAATGATCCGTACTTAAATAATTTTAATAAATCATGCATTCAGGGTGGACCTAACCGAGACGAGTCTCTGCTTTATCGATTTGAGCTAGCGTATTGGATTAATTGCAGATAAATAAAATATTATAAAGGGCATACAACTATTTGTTTGTATCTATCAATTGACAAATAACTTTTAATCAACCTAAGATTTGATAACACGAATACAAAAATATATTTGCGTGGTATCCTTAGTAACATATTACAACACACTAATGAGATAGGCATACCATTTCAAATATAACTGGCGCCCAACGTGGGGCGAATTTAATTATAAAGAACGATTATTAACAGTTACAGTTAGGTAAAATATTGCTTAGTTACTTCTATCCACAGGATATTTAACATTTTTAAATTTGTACCTTGATTTATTATTTGTGTGGGTAGCGTTGCTCGTAAGTGCAAGCGCTTTGTTTTTGCCTGACTACTGATAAATAAAACATTGAAAAATGGCGGATAAGCGTACGAGAAGAATGAAGAAAATGGAAGAACGAAAGGAGGAAGAGCACCAGGCAAAAGAAACAAGTGAAGTACAAGGACAGCCTGCAGCAGAGGAAGAACATCAAGGGGACCAGGCAGAGGAACTACAGCCCCAAGCCCCAAAGCAAACAATCGAATTAAGTGCTATCATGGAAGTGATAATACAAATGCAGCAAGAAAACAAGACTAACAAAAAGGAAGCAGAAGAACGGGAAAGAAGATTACTTGAAGCTAACAGAAAGGAAGTAGAAGAACGTGGCAAGAAAAACAAAGAGGAAGCAGAAGAATGAGACAAGAAAAACCAAGAGGAAGCAGAAGAACGGGAAAGAAGATTGCTGGAGGCAAGCAAGAAGGAGGTGAAAGAAACAATCAAGAAGGAGGTGCAGGCATTAAAACAAGAATTGACGCAAGAAGCAAAAGAGAGAGAAACTAGGGGGTATAATCACACCAATTTGATGGTTGAAGGATTAAAGAATGAGTTAGTAAAAATGCAACAAGACAGCAAACAAGAGTTGCAAAGTAAAATTGACGGGCTACAAGAAAAATTAGAAACAGTTAAAGATACAACAACAAACGAAATAAGACAAGAACTACAACAAGAAGTGACACAGTTGGTAGAAGAAAATATCGGACAGAAAGTAGAGAAAATTGAGGACAGGATAAAGGGTGTCGAAAATAAGACACAGGAACAACTATCACAACATAAAAAAAGGCTTGAATTTAGGTTAATCAGTCCCGTGACAAAAACAGACGAACAATGGGTCAAGATACAAGAGGGACAGAGCCTAAACGCACACCACATTGCCCTGGTCGATAATAGGATCACGAGGGAAATACAAGGGGTACATGAGGTTAAGGATCAAGAGCGTGAAAATTGTTGCATAGCCATGAAAGCAGGAGACGATATAAATTCTTGCCCAGCCAAGAGTGCGGGAGACGATATGATTTGTTGCCGAACCAAGAGTGTCGGAGACGAAATAATTATAAATAATTGTGCGATAATAGAAGGAATGCTGGATGATGAACAGATAGGGATTGAATACTTACAATATAAAGGCGGAATTATGAACATTATAGAAAAGAATAAGGAGATTTTAAATCAAAAGACAGGACAAGCAACAAAATATTGCCATAAACTTCTTGTCGGCCAAACGATGGGCTATAAATCAAGATCGTATCCAATACCATTTGCACAGCGCGAAAAAGTAAAACATGAGTTACAGAAGATGTTAGACGAAGATGTAATGGAGCGATCAAAAACGAACTTCGTTAATCGGATGGTGATGGCAAGGAAGGACGATAGCCGTAGTTTGTAAATTAATTAATAAGATGGACAATAAACAAAGGATGGTCAGTATTTCAGCAATGTGCCCATACCGAGATAGCGTAGAATAGAATAGGTTAGTGATGATCAAATGTTGAGCCACTCTCTGTAGGTTAGTTGGGATAGAATAGGAGTTAGATTAAAATAGGAATTAGCTACTTGAAGCAAATTTGAATAAGCAAAAAGTCAAACTGGGCTGATTAAAAGAGAGATTTGATTCATGCAATTAAAAATTGTGACAAT
>CALNHX010004354.1:0-129272 GCA_940337035.1 Agriotes lineatus
GACGTGTTGTAGGGTTAAATAAATATTCTCTTCGTGGGGTTCTGATACACCATGTATTTCCACACAGTTAATGCGGGAATATTGTTCACTGTCATTTAGTCTGCATTTCAACTTTTCATTCTCTTTTTTTAATATTTTATTTTCGGAATCAATCACTGCTATCTTCTCTTCATTTTGCTTAATAGCGTTATCTTTTTTAGATAGAACAGTATTGTTAAAAATGGTGAATTATTCAAATGCAGAAATGGCGGAAATGCATTACGTGTATGGCATCGCCGACGGTAATAGAGAGCAAAACCAGACGTACGTGTATTTATCACCAGAGATATCCCAATCGTGCTTTGCCAGATAGTCGAACCTTTTTTAATATTCATCGTCGTCTTGTTGAAACTGGTATTGTCCGAAGTGGTACATCTGAACGTAGACCTCTAAATGTGAGAACACTTGAAATTGGAGAAGCGGTGCTGTACGACGTCGAAGAACATCCTGAAACGAGTACGAAGAGGGTCGCTAGAAACTTGAATATTTGCCATCAAATTGTTTGGAGAATTTTACTGGATTTTTTGTTATATCCGCACCATATTATAAGAGCACAGGCATTACTTTCCAGAGATTTTCCAAGGCGTGTGACCTTCTGTCAGTGGTATCTTCATAATATTGCACAAAATCCGCAATTTGAAACACACATTCCGTTCACGGACGAAGTTAATTTTCAAGAAATGCCATTCAGAATTTCCAACAATCATTTGTGGGCGGAAGAAAATCCCTATGCCGTAACCGAAACTCATTTCCAACACCAATTATCGGTTAGTGTATGGGCAGGAATTATTGGCCCATTCTTTTTGCCGGGACGACTTGACGGACAATCTTACTTCATTTTCCTTCAAGAACAACTGCCTTTGCAGCATGAGAATGTTCCGATAGCAATAAGAAGTAGTGCAGTGTAGTGGTTTGCAATTATTTACAAACTGTTTATCCAATTCGTTGGATTGGCCGTGGTGGGCCACAAGAATGGCCACCAAGGTCACCCGACCTCAACAGCTTAGTTTTCTTTTCCTGGGGCCATCTTAAGAGTTAAGTTTAAGTTAGTGTACACAAGTCCCATTAACACTGTAGAGGAATTAATAGAAAAGAATAGTTGCAGCATGTGATAGAATAAAAAATATTCCGGGGATATTTCAACGAGTGCGCAATTCCATGAGAAGGAGGGCGAAATCATACATATTAAGTGAAGAGGGTCATTTTCATCAATTTTTGTAATAATCGCTCCATGTTAGTTCGAATGTTGTATGTTGTCAGTTGTTGTTCATTACAAGCAGATGACAACCCGTAATGTGTTGAATTTTTCCTATTAAATTATTAATAATTTTGCAATTTTTTTACTCAAAAACGGCGCATCGCAGGAAAACTAAACTCAAGAGAGCTCTTATGTTTCAAATTAAACGGTGAATTAAAAAATATTTTTTATTTTAGAAAAAACCACTGACGTACCATTTTCTCTTCAAAAATATCGAAGTCACTGTTAAAGCTAATTTTTTTTGTATTGAAAAATATGCATGTTTCTAACTGTCGTTACGTACTAAATATCACTGAAATATCTCAAGCGGTTTCGAAAATATTAATTAATTTCCATTTTCTTCCTAAAACTTTAACACTCCGTATTTTCGTAATGGAAAATTTTTGGACCATAGTTTATAAAGCAAACTATAATTAATTTTTCATGTAGATTCACACCCCTAAATATTCGCATATCATTAAGAAACACCCTGTATGTATAGCCAATATCGTAGCAATATCATTTTCGCTCTAACTACTTTTGAAACAACTTTGATACTGTTTCCTATACAGGGTGTCCCAAAAAGAATGGGACACCGATTAGTCATAGATTCCTTACGTTATAATAAATCGATTAAACTTAATATACCTTAGTACAAAGTCCCTTCAGTAAGAAGTTATAGGGTCTAGAAGTTCAATTGTTTATTTTTTTTTGTTAATTTTCGGAAATGTAGAGATATCGATTTTAATTTTGGTGTACGTACTTACTATTATGTACTGCATTAGTTAAAAAATTTTCATAATTTAGACTTGACTGTAAGAGGCAGTTTACCATCTTTCAGAACTTTTTTTAGCTCTGACTTCGTTATCTGTAATTTTTTATAAAATTTTAGATTATTATCTGAAAGAGAATTAAAAATCACAAAAGTAATGTAGGTACTCTTAGTTCTTAAGCCTAAAAGCAACCGTTTACCTTGAAATGCCCATCCAAAGTTTTTGGTTATCATTAAGACGTGCAATTATCAAGTAGCCATGATCGCAAAAACAATGGTCATCTAGTAAAAAACAATGATAAATTAATTAATGACATTAGTGACATAAGAATTTGTTCTTCTATGTTTAAGAAAATGCCGATACATAACGAATTCTGCAATGCTGAAAGGTTCGTTATGTCGCAGCATTTTCGTAAGCACAAAAGACAAAAAACTGATGTCACCAACGTCATTAATTGATTTCTTGTTGTTGTTTACTAGATTACAATCATTACCCATTGTTTTTGCGATCATGGCTACTTGATAGTTGCACGTTTTAATGACAACCAAAAACCTTTGGTGGACATTCTAAGGCAAACGGTTGCTTTTACACTCATGAACTAAGAGTACATTATTTTTGTTTAGTTTAATTTTCTTTGGTGGTAGCCTAAAATTTCAAAAAAAAGTTACAGATAACGAAGTTAGAGCTAAAAAAAGTTTCGAGAGAAAGGTAAAGTGCCCCTTACAGTCAAGTCTAGTTTATGAAATCGATACCTCTATATTTGTGAAAATTTACAAAAAAATAAAAAATCAAAAATTGAACTTTAAGGCCCTATAACTTCTTACTGAAGGAACTTTGTACTAAGGTATATTGGGTTTAATCGATTTATTATGACGTAAGGAATCTGTTACTAATCGGTGTCCCATTCTTTTTGGGACACCTTGTATTATGCAAAAATGCTAATTATACAAGTCTTAATAGTCATATATGCAAATTGAGGCAAAGTTTCTGACAGCAAAAATGTGGGAGTCGACTTTTTCACTATTTGACAGATTTTCCAAATTAATATAAAATTAATATCTATATGTTTCAGCTTGCCATGGTCCCAGCTAGAACAGTCTTTCTGCACCTCGTACTCTTAGCGCTGCAGCTATCATACATTTACCCGAAACCACACTGCCGTTGGAGGGGGGGACACCAATGCAGCACCTTAAAATGTGTCGAAATGAACAAGAATATTTTGGAAGCACAGCTAGCTGACCTGAAACAGGAACACGATTCAGGTTATCCGCAAAATGGAAGTGAACCCTGCCTCCACTTAGAGATTTCTCATTCGCGTGTAGCTGAGATAGAAAACACCTGGCAAGCTGTGGTGCACTATCCACTTGAATACATTGAAATGAGATTGTCAGACATACACCTAAGTCAAATATCTACAGAAGCTTTTTCCACTTTTGACAACTTGCAGAGGATATCCTTGGATCACAACATCATCGAAGCGTTGACGCTAACCGGCCTAAAAAAGTTGAAAAATTGGATTTGAGTCACAATCGTTTACAAAGATTGACTGAAAAAAACTTACCCAAAATTTCTAGTATGAAGTTTTTAGATCTAAGTTACAACAATTTATTGGGGATAGATGATCTGTTATGCAATTTTGAAGAGCTGCAACAGTTAAATATGAACAACAACAATGTGACTACTATAGATAGCACTTTTAGATGTAACAAAAAGCTTAGGAGTTTGAATTTAGAGTATAATCAAATAAATGTACTAACACCGACAGCATTGGAAGGCCTGACGAATCTTGAAATTTTGTACCTAAGCAATAACCAGCTGGTAACTATAGAAAACAACACTTTTAATAAGTTACAATCCCTGAATCATTTATGGATACACAATAACAAATTAAACGTAATAGAAACTCTCACATTTAGTGGCCTGAGTAACCTTCTACGTTTAAGATTGAGTAACAACAATATTTCGCTCATTCATCCCAATTCTTTTTTAGACTTAAAAAGGGTAACGGAGCTAAAAGTGGACGGGAATCCTATACACATTTTACGGCGCAATACTTTCAAAGGACTGGAAAACTTAGAATGGTTACTTCTAACTGACACGAGCATAGCAGTGATCGATAACTATGCGTTTGATGGTTTGAAAAACTTAGTACTCCTAACCTTAGAAGATAGTTACGTTGAAGTTATAGGTTCACAATGTTTTGCAGGCATGCCAAAGTTAGACATGCTGGTCCTAAAGAACAACAGCTTTATGATACACTCGTATACATTTTCAGGCCTAACAAAAGTAAATTATTTACGTTTTTGCAAATACGACGACAGAGGTCAATATTATTTGGAAAGTAACTCTTTCTATGGTCTGAAAAAGATAGTTTTGCTCGATTTGGAGCTTCTTAAAATTGAGTATATTGAATCTGGCGCTTTCAACGGTCTCGATAACCTAAAATTCTTAAATTTAAGTTCTAATGACATACGTAGTTTAGAGATAGATGTTTTCATCGGCATGAAAAACTTAGAAACCTTAGATTTGAGGAAAAATTCTATTTCCAACATAGTACCTCATGCATTTTACGAACTTAACAAGGTAAAAAATGTGCATCTAGGCGGAAACAACATTTCCGCTTTATATAAGGCCACGTTTAAGGGACTAAGCAGTTTGGAAGCCTTAGATTTATCAGATCTCCACATTGAATCAATTAGCGCTAACACATTTGAGGGACTCGATAATCTGGCAAGTTTAAACTTAACTAACAATATGATACTAGAAATCGAAGAAAATACCTTTCTTGGCCTTAGCAAATTGTCAAGTTTGAGACTTGATGATAATAACATAACAACTTTAAGAAAAAACGCACTTTTCGGTTTGAGTAAATTGAATGCATTAAATTTAACAGGTAATCCCCTTTCATCATTAGAAGGATTTGCATTTAATGGTCTAGATGGTATGACAAAATTAAATTTATCAGGTTTGAACATTTTCAACATGGAACCAGCTGCATTTTACGGATTAAATAACTTACACTCGCTAGATCTGAGCAACAATAAAATTGATATAGTAAAAACTGGCGCGCTTGCAGAATTACGCTCTTTAAAATGTCTCTATTTAAATAACAATTATTTAACAAAGATTGAGCTAAACGCTTTCAAGGATTTAAATAGTTTAGTGGTTCTTGAAGTGGCTGGCAGCAATATTTCATCGCTTGACTTTAGTTTCAGTGGTTTAAGGTCACTTGTGTCTTTAAACCTAAGCCACTTAAACATTCAGGAAATCAAAATTAATACGTTTGCTGGTTTAAACGTACTGCAAATTTTAGATCTACGTGGAAATCCAATCACCACCTTAAATTCGAATGCATTCGCTGGGGCTTACGAGCTTAGAAAATTATATTTGAATGACGGTCTAAAATGTATACAAAATCATGCTTTTAGAAATCTTTCAAATATGAAAACACTTACAATTAACGCTGCAGACATTTCGGTTCTCGATAGTTTGGTGTTTGCTGAGATGAATAGTGTGGAGGTGCTAAGTTTGCTAAACAGTCATGTTGGTGTCACCAAAAGTCGGGCTTTTGGTAGTTTGCCTAAGTTACGAACTTTTTATATAAATAACTGTACAGTAGATGCTATGGAAGAAGATACATTTTCTTCCTCAAGCACGATAGAAGTGATAAGTAGATCAGTTGGTGTATTCCCAAAGCGTTCCTATAACTTTTCGCACTTGGGCATTCAAGCCATAAAAGCAGGAACGTTTCGCGGTTTAGCATCAACCGAAGTGTTGGAAGATAGTTTCATGGATCTCGAAGGAAATCTATTGACTGTCATTTCTCGAGATAATTTTGCTGGTTTGTCACATATTAAAAAGTTAAAAATTAACAATAACAACATTGAAATAATAGAGCAAAGCGCGTTTTCTTCATTAACAAACTTGCATTTCCTAGATGTGAGCTTCAATAACCTGAATAGTATCCTGGACGATATCTTTAAAGGTCTTAACAACTTAAGGCGGCTGCAGCTCAACCACAACAATATATCTGTCTTAAACTCGAAATCCTTTAATTATTTATCGAATGTAAATTTCTTAGACCTTTCTCAAAACAGTCTTAAAGAATTACCTGATAATACATTTACTCCAATCGTCTCTTTAATAAATTTAACATTGGCGAGGAACAGTTTGTATGACTGGAAATATGACAAATTACCAAGTCTCATATCATTGGACCTTTCTTATAATAACTATCGCTTCTTCGACGCAGCAAAGTTGTCTTCAATGAGCAACATACGAAGTTTAAATTTAAAAGGCAATAGTTTGTCGGATTTAGATGCCGATTTAATCCTAAAATATATGCCAAATTATAAAACTATCGACATAACGAGTAATGATATATCATGCAATACTTTAGAACGCATAATTCCTATATTTGAAAAGCACAAGTTAAGTTTTGCTACAGAGTCTAGTTTTACTAGTAAATATGGCTATTTCAAAGGAATTAGGTGTAGAGAAACTACAAAGCTGTATAACAACTCTACTCCACTCCAGGTACCAACAATATTAAACGTTTTAAAGTACACCAACGAGCACCTTGAAGCGTTACTTTATCAGGGAAGTAATACTAAAACCAATCAGTTGAAAATAAACAATGCCACTCAATTGATTTCAGTCTTGGCAAAGTTGCGTTCCAATCTTGAGCAAATTAATCATTCCAAGAACTTTCATAATGGTGCTGTGTATAACCACATTAGCAGAATGGGCGTATCTGAAATTATACTCGTCACAATGAGTATTTTAATCTGTTTGGCTAAATTGTTTCAGTTGTGCAGATCTTGCTTTCAACGCCAAAATAGCAAATTGATGCTCAGACATAATCTCAGTCCGAATTAATAAATGCAACTTTGCAATTATCTGAAATTTTTCAGGATTTATTTTTATATATACATATATTTATTTGTGACAAAGCTTTGTACCATCTATCATTGAGTTTTATTTTGAGTAAGTTCGCTGTTGTAATGTTTTTAATGCTTATGTATTTATGTATCCTAGCTTTTTAAGTTTTTTTTGTTATGTATATATAGTACCTAGTAAATGTTTCTCTTTCCTAAAAAATATAATAATGCTCTTAGTTGACTGTTCAATAACCACACACCACTACCTCATAAAACTTAAAGATGTAAAAAACGCTTTCTCGCATATACAAATACAGCAATGGTTTGCTGGAGATATGTTAATTTAACGCTGGTGTTATTTAAACCGTTGTTATTAAAACTCGTGTAAAACGTGCGTTTACACAAGGGGTGTTGTACAGGCGTTAAAGTGTACGATGTACTTTGTCGCAGTGTGACCAACTGCTTCGACATTTTCCATCTGTCACTCTGTCAGAAGCTGTCTGTTATTATAAAATTATAAACATAACCGCCATAACCTACAAGATTAATACATCATATCTACTTCTCAGGTAACATTTTATCTCGATTTATTAAATGTTCATGCTTTATAACACCAATCGTTTTTACAATTATGTTGGTAGTCCTGTTTCAAAGCCAGTGTAACTCAAAAGTATCCATTTGCACGTACAATTTACACCTGCTTACTAATGTCACGCCTCTTGGCGAAGTGGTGTAGCGTTAGTAAGCCGGTTCTAATAAAACCGGCGTTGCACCCCATTTACACGACAATTTACGCCGGTGTTAACAACAACCGATATTGTAACACCGGTGTTAGCAGACCGTGTAAATGTAGTCATAGTAATGCGGTGAACACATTTCTTGAGCTTATTAATAGTAAAGAAGATTCCATTAAATTCACAGTAGAAACAGAACATCACAATCAGTTACCTTTTATTGATGGATTAATCACACGGATAACAACTATATACTTTTGAAAACCAGAAATACTTACCTTTATATCCGGCAATCACAAAAAAAAAGAAGGCAGGTATTGTAAAAAGTCTTTGTGATACACTACTCAAAAGAAAAAAGTAGTCACGTATTCAAAGTTGCGTAAATTTAGTGCCAGTTTAGGAATTTTGTTTAAACTTGGTATATGTGAACACTTGTCGTTTATCTTTAATACTTTCCACATAATACAAAAATATCATCAAGTCTGCTTATGTCAAATAAGTTAGATAAATTCACGACCTGCTGAAATGTTTGACAAACGTCACTGTGACATTTGTCACATAATTCAGCAGGTCGTGGATAAATTAAGTAACAGAAAACAAAGTAGGGTGGACATTATTATTACATACATACATGCTAGTGTACTTGTTAAAACTGCTTTTAAACATTATGTGTGAACACATTCAAGGTGTACCACAAATAAGAAGGCAACTAACGCCAATACAGGTTATGCGAGCGGTAACTTTGCTACAAGAAGAGCGATCACAGCGGTACGTGGCTCAACAATTAGAAATTGTACAGGAAACTGTATGGAAGCTCTGGAAACGTTACAGGGAGACCGGGCTTGTTACTAGTGGTCGAAACCGAAAAACTACTGTAGGTGAGGACCGTTTTTTTTTTTTGTTTGCAAGTCCTACGCAGTCGTACAGCTACAGCACAAGACCTTCAAGCAGACGTTTGACAAGCTACTGGCTGCACAATTAGTGACCAAACTGTTAGAAATAGACATCAAGTTAATCTAAAGTTCAGAAGACCGGAAGTGCTCAAATTGTCCATAAATCATCGTAAAATGCGAGTGCAATTCGGCCAAGAACACCTAAACTGGCAACCGAGGCACTGGTGGCGTCTCATGTTTACAGATGAGTCCAGGTTCCTTCTTTCAGGTAATGATGGACGTTTACGTGTATGGAGAAGTCCAGGAGAACGTTACCTTCCCAATACAATGCATGAAACTATTTCTTTTGCTGGAGGATCGATAATGGTATGGGGCGGCATCACATTAGATACCCGTACTGAGCTTGTCATTGTTCGAAATGGTGCTCTGAATGCACAACGATATATAAATGAAATCCTGTTCGTCCGTACACCCAAAATATTGGTCGGGAATTAGTGTACATGCATGATAATGCTAGGCCACACGTCGCAAACATAGTGATTAATTATCTTCAAGATCAAGACATTCAAACAATGAATTGGTCAGCATGTAGTCCGGACATGAATCCCATAGAGCACATGTGGGATATGCTGGGAAAAGCTGTTCACACTCGTCCAAACCCCCCACAAACCCTTGCTCAGTTGGAACACGCTCTGATAGAAGAATGGCAGCGCAACCCACAGGATGTAATTCGTAGACTAATTCGAAGCATGCCAAGACGCTGTCACGCAGTAATTCGAGCAAGAGGAGGCAATACTTCGTATTCAATTTATTGTCATCATAATTAATGAAGTAAAACTGACTCATAAATTTCCTAGATTACTTTAGTTTTTGTTACTGATAAGCTCGAAGCTATACAAAGATTACAAATTTAATTATATTTTTTTTAAACATAGCATTATCCAAATAAACAATTTATCTACATATACAGAGAAAATTCATGAACTGCGAACACGAGTATATCAAGGTGAATTTACGATTGCCTAAAAAGATACCAAGACCAATGGACAGTCGATCTAGGGTACTCTGATATTAATTATATTAAGCCAAGGGTGGTTTGCGTTAATTGTTTGAGTAATTGTTCAACGCAGATGGCGTATCCACGCATAGTGTAGATACTTTTTGTAATTGAATAATATCACAGTTAAGTTGTATGAGGTACTGTGTTATTCTGTGATTAAATTCAGATGATAAATTTAGATTTAAAAAACAGGATTTTCAGAGATTAATAGTAAAGTAAAAGAAGGTACCTAGTTTACAGAGTACAACGCAGAAGAAATAAAAAAATTATTTTGAACAAGCTAAATTTCCCCAAATCGCTAGTAATGTTATCCGGAAAACCATAAATTTTCGATTCTATGTAGTCCCATAAGCATAAATCATTGGAAGAGAGATCTGGAGATTTAGCTGGCCACAAACTGGTTCCTCGTCCAGTCAACAGCCTATTTCGTAATGTATTGTTCAGAGATTCTTGAACTGCAACAGTATTGTGAGTGTGACAGCCATGCAACTGCAACAAAAGTTCATTAAATCTCCCATTCCCTCATACGTCCAATTTCTGGAATGATTTGCTGCTGTAGTAGTTCAAGGTTCAAGATATTTTGGGCTGCTTTGATTCTATCAATAAAAAATAGACCAATCATGTTCTTACCCGGCATTCATACCAAAACATTTAAGTTGTGGGGGTATTGAATCCGGAATTCAAATTACCTATGCAGGTTTTCTGGCGGCCAATTCTGTAGGTTATGGCGACCTTGCACTGGAAAATGTAGACTCATCAGTGAAAACGACTTTCCGGAGGAAGTGTTCGTCATTTCTGTCACAGTTTCACAAAATTCATACGTCTGAAATGGTCATCGGGAAGAATTTCCTGTGTCTTTTGTAGTTCTTAGGATGGATATCAAACTTTTCGTAAAATAATTCTAGTAGTGGAAGCACCTAAATCTACTAGTGCAACAATTTGATTAAGGGAATAATCTGGATGGTCATTAGCGATAGTACAAACCATTAGTACCTTTAAATTCCTGTCTTCTTTGGCAACACTAGGCCTTTTATGCTTTTTTAAATTAAAATTAAAAAGTAAAAGTCAGAAAGGTTTAGAAGGAAATCTTGAGCAAATGAGATGCTGATAAGTGGATAAACTGCATTAAGCACTGTGAATATCTTATCAAGAGTGATTGGATAAAATATACCCATGGGAGAACGTTGTGTGGTTGACGTTCTTTCTGTGGTAATTTCGTTAGCAGAGTCGTCCGATTCTGATAAAGATTCGGATTTTAAATTATAAAATTGACCCCTTCAGCTTTAATAAACAGACCAATATATAACAGAAGATCCAACAGCAAAAGCACAACACAATGTTGATACATGTGCAAATTCTCAGTTTCTCGATGATTTTGTATTAATTTATTAAGTTCTTCAAAACCCGTGCTAGATCGTTTGAAAGCAACTGCTTGTTGGTTTGTTAAGTCATTTTGCTGTCGCAGATGCTTAATTGCATTTCACGCTTTTATTTAGGTCATTTTGGTAATTTAAATAGCCACCTAGGCTTTAGGGCAGCGTGCCCGTATGCTAAGCCCTTTTAGTTCTTTATTTGGCTCCATCGCCTAATTTCAGAATCACGATGTCGCACATATTTAGCCCCAAAAGCAGTATTTTTCGTCGGTTGGAGCTCCCCTCTGATGGCGTTTTTTTTCGAATTCCGAATCTTCTAGAAAGCACGATGTTGTGGCGTGATACCATCGTGGCCCGCATTGGTTTGTTTCATTTTGTCGCCTTGCGATTGGCCGCCGAGGTTTAGTCACGTGGGGACACGGCCAAGGTGACCTTTGCCAACGCTTCCTTTGGGGATTCAGCCGAGAGCGGTCGAACGAACAAGAGGTCGCAGAGTGTGTGCTTTCGTGCGGCGCTTCCGCCCTTGGCGGGGGCGTCAGCCCTTTTTCCCGTCAAGTGCTACTTCAGCAATCATGTGATATACTGTTTCGCCTTAAGTGGCAGTTGTCCGCAGCCCGTTGCAGAGAACGCTCGTGTGGTGGTTGTGAGTCGGAGTTTTCGAATTGTCTTCGGCGTAGCGTGGGTGTTTTTGAGCCCAGTTCCTGCTTCCGTAAGTAAGGGGTCGTGCCCCCTTCATCTCGACCTACGAGGATTTGTTCCGCAGAACGAAAGTGGCCCATTTTTTTCGTCGTCCCGTTGCACGCGTCTTGACGCGTCTCCCGTCGCCATTAAGGCGGTTGTGCATTCACCCCTATAGCCGTTGTAACATCGAAGGTACCTGCCACCTACGACTGCAGCCTGTCGCAACTCAACTGTACCAGGCTCCCTCGCCGCCTACGCATTAAGGTATGTGACTTTAACCTGATTACCGCTGTGAACGCGAGTGCTAATTTAAGTCTTCGCTGCCCGCTGCATAAGGCGACGCGCATATTCGTACTCATTACTGCGCTAGTGCATTCATTCAGACTTGCAGACTGTTCATGCCGCGAGTGCTAATTTAAATCTTCGCTGTCCGCCGCATAAGGCGACGCGCATATTTGTACTCATTACTACTCATTACTGCGCTAGTGCATTCATTCAGACTTGCAGACTGTTCATGCCGCGAGTGCTAATTTAAATCTTCGCTGTCCGCCGCATAAGGCGACGCGCATATTTGTACTCATTACTACTTATTACTGCTCGTTACTGTTCAACATCTGTCGTTAAGTTTAGAGCGCGCGTGCCAGCTGGTGCCCTTAATTATAGGTTAAGTATAGATATAGGGCGACGCACTCTGCTGCCCCATTGTAACCCGAAGTTCAATAGATGATTGGTTAGTTAAGGGAACTATTGTTTTGTTTCGACTTGTGCATGTTCTGTTACAGATAGACGCCCCCTTCATTGTACTGTTTATTGTACGACGGAACGAGGAAGCTTTGAGCGTGCAGGTGGGTGAGACAGCTGCGTAGTCGCGGTCGGATTGACACCTAATTACAATCCTTGCATAAGGCAATCCCGAAATTGTTATTTGACCTTGCAACTCTTGAGTAATCCTATTGGCGGAGTATTCTGCATGCTTCGCTCCCGTCTAACCGTCCAGGCCCGGTTAGCCGGGTTAAGACAGGCTTGGTGGCGCCCTCATGATTTCGACATACCCTGTATATATATTATGCCACCACACGCTTGCCCAGAACGTATCGTGTGACTCACGCCCGACTCTCTGAGCGTTCCAGCCGTGGCCCATTAGCCTATTTCGAACCGATTTCAGGGCAAGTGTGCCAGTTTTTCAGGACTGATTCCGTGGTGCGATGCTCACCTTGGGTGGGTGTCGTAAAGTTCTTTTAATACCGTAACAGGTTGGTGGTGCTTTATACATTATTGTAATTCTTTATTTAATATTATTTTTTTGGCAAGATTTGCAGAAAAGTTTTCAATATTTTTATTTTATTTAGCAAGAGGGAATGGTCTGTGACTGCGAGTGAAAACGGAGTGAATTCTAGACATCCATCACCTTGAAATTAATTCGCGAAAAGTGGATAGCGAGAAAACCGGAACGGGGCTAAGTATAAGAGTGAATAACAGAATCGAAAGAAACGCAAAGATATTAGCGAAACGGTAATTAGAAAGTACGAAAAGGTACGCACAAGCACGCGGATGGTCAAATCGCCGAGTGCGCTATGCGAGAAATGATAAAAAGATAACTGGTAACACAGCACTTCCGGCGAGGCTAACCAGGAAAAGAGTGAGTTTATGGAATTTTATATACAAATGAATAGCGAAAGAAAGCGCGGAATAAATAACAAACAGGAAGCGGTGGACGACCCCGGATACCCGAAGATTTTCGGCAGTAATAAAAAGACGTTAAGATCGCCCGAACAAAAGAATACAGATCAGGAAAGAAAAGAAAAAGCTGCGGAACACCGAAAATAAGGAAAAATAGCAGAGAAGTGGAAGAACAAAATAAAATGGACGAACTGAAAGAAATGATGGTAAAAATGATGAAAGAAATGATCCAAAATACGGCAGAAATAAAGGAAACAATGAAAGAAATAAAACACGAGATAAAGAGAAAAGAGGAAAAATGGGAAAAGGAAAAGGAGGAACTGAAGAAAAATATTGAAACTTTAGAAGCTAGAGCGGGAAAAAAGGAAGGAAAAGAGAAAGAAAAGATAACAGAAGAAAACGCAATTGCAGGAATAAAGGAGTTTCTGATCAAAGAAGTGGAAGTAACCGCGAAAGTATAGAAAGTAAATATAATAAAAAAAGAATGGCCATAGATGTTAGTAGTGGAAATAAAATCCTTCGAAAAAAACGTGAAATAATGCAAGCCAAAAACAAACTGAGGAGCAAGAAGATATAGACAACGAGCTAACAAGCGAAGAAAAAAGCATCCAAAAAGAAATCAGAGACGTCGCGAAGGAAGAAAAAGCTAACACAGTTAAAGTAGGCTATAAGAAAATAAAAATAAACGATGAAGAATATAAGTGAAATAACACAGAACAAGAAGTAACAGGAGTGGAAAGGCAGGGAACAGGGCAAAAAACTGCTGAAACCCGCAAAAGAGAACAAGGACAGAATAGGTATAACAATGAACCGGGCAATGAAAAAGAGGAAGAAGAACAAAACCAAAAACCAGCAAGGTGTAATGAACAGAAATCACATTTCGCCAGGGAAACACAGCGTGAAGACAAAGAAAGACATGTGAGAACGAGACAGTACAACAAAGCAGTACCAAACCAAAAAGAGAAACAAAAAACAATTACAATTGCAAGATGGAACATAAGCGGAACATACGACGTAGAAGCACTAAAACCTTGGTAAAAGAAATTATGAAATATAAAATAGACGTAATAACAATACAAGAGACGAAGCAAAAATATATAGAAAGTGAAAGAGCTATAGAGGGCTATACCTTCTTTCAACAGCGGCGAGCAGAACAGGAGATTAGGAACGGGATTTCTGGTTAGTAAAAAATTCAGGAAAAAGATAAGTTCACACCAATAGCCGATAGAATAAGCTACCTAAGAACCAAAGGAGAACACAGGTTGTTGAGTTTACTAAATAGCCATGCAGCGACAGAAGAAAAAGACGATGAAGAAACGGACTACTACTATGACAGGATGGATAAGAAGTACCAAAACATACCAGGTTACGACATACAAATAATATTGGGAGACTGCAACGCAAAGATAGGGAGAGAGGAGATTTACATGCCAAAAGTAGGCAGATATAGTAAACATGAAGCAAGAAATGAGAACAGGAAAAGACTAATAGGTTTTGAGAAGGAAAAAATATGAAGATAAGGAGCACACAGTTCCAGCATATACAAGGGCACATGGACAACACCGAATGGGCAAGCAGTAAATCAGATCGACCATGTATTAATCCAAACACAACACGCAAAGAGTACGTATAACAACATCAGAAGCTACAGAGGAGCAGACGCAGACTCGGACTACTTCTTGGTAGGAATGCAATTAAAACAACAAACAAAAAGGGCAAGAGTGAGGACCAAAACGAGAAGGAAGACCTATAATGCGATGAATCTACTGGAAGAAGATGTACAAGAGAAGTACCAACAACAAATAGAGAACAGATTTTAATGAGTGAACGACAAAAGAAACCTGCCTCGGTCAACGCTATAACGGCAACGTGGCCAAGTTGGACTCGATAAATGCACGCCCCAATCAAGAACCCAAGGCTAAACATTCTTCTGAACCTACATTATTAGACGTCATGCAACGGCTGGAAAAAAATTTGGAGGAGCAAGTACCCATTAAGGTATCTGTTAACAGCTGTCACGAGGAAATAAATCAATGTAATCAGCTTCTTCAACAACAAGAATTGCGAATAGCCGATTGTTCAAGTTAATTGAAGATCTAGAATCCAAAAATGCTGTATTCGAAAAGGAAAATATGAAATTCAAGCAAAAACTCAACGACCTCGAGCAGTACTCCCTGCGCAACTCTGTGGAGATCGTAGGGATGCCAGAAGTTAGAAATGAAAACATCATATCGGTGGTCCAAGCGGTTGGCTCTGCTATGGGTTTTGACATCCACAGATCTATGATAGATGCTTGTCATCGTGTAGGAGTGTTTAAAGATTTTTATCAGGCTAATAAGTGTCGTCCCATTATTTTGAAGTTTGTCAGCAGGATGGATAAGGAAGATTTCGTAAATAAAAGAAAGGTCAAGCGCAAGCTGGAAGTTGGTAATCTGAATGAAGCTTTTGCCAGATTGGGAAGGAAGGATACTCCAATTTTAACATTGAAAATTGGAGATGTGACGCTAGTACGGTGCTCTTTTAGCGATTTGTGTGACGCTTGGAAAATGAGCAATTTTCGCTAATTTTTGCGAGTTGTACGTATTGCAGGCGAACTTTCTGGAGAGGTTGTGAAAATGTAAGATTGGAGAGGGCGAAAATACGGGGGTTGAAACGATTTTTTGCACACAAAAGCGTTCGGTGCTGTTACATCGCATACTTTTTGAAAGATCCAAATGTAATTTGGGGCTAGTTGGAAAGAGGATGAACCAACGCTTCTCGTACTGGCTCATTTTTGCAGTCTGCGATGCACGGGGGCGAAGTTACAGGGGTAGAAAACTGAGGTGCATCTGTAGCAAATTGGATGTTCGCATAAATATGGGGAAAGAAAAAAAATTCTAATGTTGTTTTTGGCAGTATGTGGAGGAATATATGGGTCTTTAAGAATTTTGCAGCTCATGTTGATTTAGGAGTTGCAAAATGGGAAAACCGTTATAATTATCAGAAAAATTGTAAAATTAATACTTGTATGAAATGCGCTCTTTGGAAACTTTTTAATGGTCGATTTTATTTTTTAAAAGAATTTGGGAGGTGAGAATCTGGCAGCCAGGTGGATTTGGGGGTTGCAAAATGGGGAAAACGTTATAATTATCAGAAAAATGTTAAAATTAATATTTGTGTGTAATTTGCTGTTTGGAGATTTTCTACTGGTCAATTGTATTTGTTAAGAGAATTCGGGATGGGAGAATTTTGCAACCCAGGTGGATTTTTGGGTTGCAAAATGGGGAAACCCTTATAATTATCAGAAAAACCTTAAAATTAATATTTATGTGAAATGATCTGTTTGGAGGATTTCCACTAGTCAATTATATTTTTGGAGAATTTAGGAGGTGGGAGTTTGGCAGATCAGGTGTATTTGGGGTTGCAAAATGGAGAAAACCGTTATAATTATCAGAATAACTTTAAAATTAATATTTGTGTGAAATGATCTGTTTGGAGGATTTCTACTGGTCAATTGTATTTTTTTAAAAAATTTTGGAGGTGGGAATTTGGCGGCCAGGTAGATTTGGGAATTGCAAAATGGTTATAATTTACAGAAAAACCTTAACATTATTATTTGTGTGAAATTCGCTGTTTGGAGGCTTTCTACTGGCCAATTGTATTTTTTAAGAGAATTTTCGATGTGGGAATTTTGCAGCCCAGGTGCATTTGGGGGTTGCAAAATGGGGAAAACCGTTATAATTATCAGAAAAACTTTAAAATTAATAATTATGTGAAATGATCTCTTTTGGAAGCTTTTGTCTGGCCAATTGTATTTTTTAAGAGAATTCGGGGTGTGGGAATTTTGCAGGCCAGGTGGATTTAGGGTTGCCAAATAGAGAAATCCGTTATAGTTATCAGAATAACTTTAAAATTAATATTTTTGTGAAATGATCTATTTGGAGGCTTTCTACTGGTCAATAGTATTTTTAAATAGAATTTTGAAGGTGGTAATTTGGCGACCCAGATAGATTTGGGGGTTTGAAACAATAAAGAAGCCGACCTGCTATGGACTAATTAAAATAATTGATGGTAGTAAAAAAAATCGCAGATCAACCCACCTACCGTTTATACACCACGGCAGCTCTAAAAAACTCTTTACTCACCGCAATGGCCCTAGCTAGCTCAAATATCGGCGGCCTTAGATCGTAGGTTCAAATCATCAGCTATGTACCCTGGAATGTCTTCAAAAAAGGAAAGTCAAAAGATTTCAAATAATAAGAAAAATAAACTACAAGTGACTAGCGTTTAATTAATAATCAATAATAGAAAAGTCTTGAAATGTCAGTAGTAAATTATCACATATAATCTCATAAGAGCATTAATTCTTTCCGGAAATTTTTTTGAGTGCGTTCCAACAACGTCGTATTAATTTGCCCGAGCGGGACGCGAGGGCAAATTGGACGTTGTTGAATGCACGAAAAATAATTTCCGGTTATGAATTAATGCTCGAATGCAGATTCGGTAAGGAAATCGTAACGACACAAACCCTAAAAAGAAGTAATGTCTACCTACAAAAAATTTCCAAGAAATTTTTTTGTTGTCTTGGATACGGCTCGTGAACTAATTTTTCTATTGGTCATTAATGAGTGTCGTACGATTTTCAGAATAATTAAAATGCAAACAATTTTATAACAACATTGTGTACGTGAACTGAAGGTGGCGACACGCATAAAATTAAAAACCCCTTTCGGGTTATTTTAATAAATCTAAATTCAAATTATTCATGGTATATGCATAGCTCAATCATTTAATAATACCTTCTGTTTAGGCTATTGAAATAAAAAAGCGTGACTGTACCTTTTACAGAGGGTCGAAATACATCAAAATAGCAAATTTAAATACTGGGCATAATTAGATATAAGCATAAAAATTTAAATGTAAAAAGCAAGAGCATGTATGAAATTGAATGTTACATGTAAATAATGGCAAAATGTATTAATTTAAATTTCAAATCATTACGGGTTTAAAATGTTTAAATGGAAAAACCAGGTATCAAAGACAAGTTGATATATAATTCCGGAATAGCACAACTAACCTCGCTTCTCCAACGCTTATAAACGGCAAACAGGCAAATGCCGGCTGGGGATTGCTACACCCTTCGGTTCAAAATAAGCGGGGCGAGAACTGCTACCATATCGTTGAAATCGACGTGGAAGCGCCGAAAATTGCTGCAGAAGCATCCTCAAAAAGGCCGCAAATACGCCGAACCCAGCATGTGTCGAAAGTGCGATAAGGTTAGCGACTTGGCCTCCGAGATAAACTCGTGGTTGAAACTGATAATTAAGAACTAAGAAAAATATAATTACTATGGGGATAATAAGACAGAAAAGCGCAATCGTACCCGATCATAATCAGCCGTTAGGAAACACACTGCTCATTAAAATTGGTTGAGCGCACGTAATTTGACATAATTAAAATCAAACCTCGGCCGAGCGAAATGCGCCGCCTGAGGCGAGAAGAATAAGTGCCTCGGACGAAAATTTCGTTTTTAAAGGGAGACTCGCACTCTGATAAGAGATAGCGCAGGTCGAGAGGGCATCGTGCAAACGATAGGAACTTGATCCAGGTATAAAATACGCTGCTTTGGAAAATAGAAGAATTTGAAATGCAAAAGGATTTATAATTCAACTAAAAATATACAGGTTAAGCCTGAAATAATTGGATAAATGGCGAAACAATTAGGCTAAGCCAAAAAATTGTTTCAGGTTGTAAAATTGTTATAATTATCAGAAAAACCTTAAAATTAATATTTGTGTGAAATTTGCTGTTTGGGGGCTTTGTACTGGTCGATTGTATTTTTTAAGAAAATTCGGGATGTGGGAATTTTGCAGCCCAGGTGGATTTAGGGGTTGCAAAATGGGGAAATCGAAATAATTATTACAAAAACCTTGAAATCAATATTTGTGTCGAATTCGCTGGAGACTTTCTACGAGTCGATATTCGGAATGTGGGGTTTTGCGGCCCAGTTGCATTTGGGCGATTAAAAATGGGGAAAAGGTTAGAATTTAAAGAATAACCTTCAAATCAATAGTTGTGTCAAATTCGCTGTTTGGAGATTTTCTACTGGTCGATTGTATTTTTTAAAAAAGTACCAAACTGTTGTGCGGTTGTGAGGGGCGAATTACCTTATTTTTTCATTTTTATTTCCTTTTACTATAAAGAAAGTATTGGATTCACCCCAAAAATTCGAAATTGAGTTTTCAACAGATCTTCACGTTTTAGAGTCCCCCTGATCTCAAAAAACATATTTTTTGTCATTGGTCTGGCTGTCTGTCTGTGTGTCTGTCTGTCTGTCTGTGTGTCTGTCTGTGTGTTTGTGAACAGAATATCTCATAAACGAAAAGAGGTATGGCATTGAAACTTCATATATATGTTTTATATACTATGTGGATGAGACAGCAAGCTTTTGAAGAAATTCGCATAACCGGAAGTAGGTGTTTACTCTTGCAATTTTTTAATTTTTTTCGATTTTTTCAAAAACGGCTCTAACGATTTTTTCAAACTTCATATTTTTATTACAATTTTAATGTGTATTAATCTGAGATAAGTGATTTTTCAGTTGAATGCTTCTAAAATGGGTTTCTTTTGTTTTTTTATCTATTTTTTTATTAACTCCTATTTTAAATACAACACCCGGTATATTATTACATTTATTAATTCAGCTTAAGATTCTAGAAAACAATTGTCTCTTCAACTAACTCTCTATTTTGTACCGTTTTTGTAAAATTTACAATTTTTGAAAATTTTTGACAAATGCTTAGAAATTAAAAATCAAATTTTTGGCTAATTATAAGATCACTGTAAAAGAAAGTTGTGTGAGTGTATCACACCAGATTTTTTAAATAAGGAACATGTGCAATTGTTTTTATTCTGGCCCTTTGTGAAATTGTAAATTTGCAAGTAAATAGTAGATGGCGTATCGGATTGTATTTTAATCTAACATGAATAATATTGCGTGGGTTAAAATCATTGCCGCGCTTCACTTTTTCGCAGAATGGTAGTGGCCACTGTCAGCTGTTTGTGCTAAAACTTAATGCGCGATTGTAATAGAAAAAATTTGGTGTGATACACGCACACAACTTCCTTTTACAGTGATCTTATAATTAGCAAAAATTTGATTTTAAAGTTTTAAGCATTTGTCAAAAATTTTAAAAAATTACAAATTCTGCAAAAGCGGTACAAAATAGAGCGTTAGTTGAAGAGACAAATTTTCTCTAGAATTTTAAGCTGAATTCAAAAATGTAATAATATACCGGGTGTTAAATTTAAACTAAGAGTTAATAAAAAAAAAAACAAAACAAAAGAAACCCATTTTAGAAGTATTCAACTGGAAAATTACCTATCTCATATCAATACACATTTAAAATGCAGTAAAAATATAAAGTTTGAAAAAAATCGTTAAAGCCGTTTTTGAAAAAATCGAAAAAACTGAAAAATCACAAGAGTAAACACCTACTTCTGGTTATGCGATTTTCTTCAAAAGCTTGCTGTCGCATCTACATAGTACACGAAACTTATATATGAAGTTTCAACGCCATACCTCTTTTAGTTTTTGAGAGATTCGGTTCACATACACACAGACAGACAGACACACAGACACACAGACAGACAGACAGACCAATAAAAAAAAATATGTTTTTTGGGTTCAGGGGACTCTAAAACGTGAAGATCTGTTGAAAACTCAATTTCGAATTTTTGGGGTTGAAACAATTTTTTTGGCTTCGCTTAATTGTTTCGCCATTTATCCAATTATTTCAGTCTTAACCTGTATATTTTTAGTTGAATTATAAATCCTTTGCATTTCAAATTCTTCTATTTTCCAAAGCAGCGTATTTTATACCTGGATCAAGTTCCTATCGTTTGCACGATGCCCTCTCGACCTGTGCTATCTCTTATCAGAGTGCGAGTCTCTTTTTAGAAACGAAATTTTCGTCCAAGGCACTTATTCTTCTCGCCTCAGGCGGCGCATTTCGCGCGGCCGATGTTTAATTTTGTTCAAGTCAAATTACGTGCGCTCAACCAATTTCAATGAGCAGTGTGTTTCTAAGGGCTGATTATGATCAGGTACGATTGCGCTTTTCTGTCTTATTATCTCCATAGTAATTATATTTTCCTTAGTTCTTAATTACCAGTTTCATACACGAGTTTTTCTCGGAGGCCAAGCCTTATCGCACTTTCAACACCTGCTGGCGCTCTGCTTAGTTGCTGCCGTTCGAGGGTGCTTTTGCTGTATTCCATTATGGTAGCAGATCACGACCAACTTATTTTAAACAACAGGGTGTAGCAACCCCCAGCCGGCGTTCGCCTGTTAGCCGTTTTTGCACTTTGGTGAAGCGAGGTTAGTTTGTGCTATTCCGAGATATATCGTATCTTCAATACCTGTATTTTACATTTATACATTTTAAAACCGTAAATATTTAAAATTTAAATGCATACGTTCCGCAATTATTAACATGTAATGTAACATTCAATTTCATACATACTCTTATTTTAATATTTAAATTTTTATGCTTATATCTAATTATGCTATATTTAAAGTTGCTATTTTGATGTGTATTTCGACCCTCTGTAAAAGGTACAGTCACGCTTTTTTATTTCAATAGCCTAAACAGAAGGTATTATTAAATGATTGAGGTATGCATATTTCATGAATAATTTGAATTTAGAGTTATTAAAATAACCCGAAAGGGGTTCTTAATGTTATGCGTGTCGCAACCTTCAGTTCACGTACACAATGTTGTTATAAAATTGTTTGCATTTTAATTATTCTGATAATTTATTACTGACACTGCAAGTCTTTTTTATTGCTTATTAATTAAACGCTAGTCACTTGTAGTTTATTTTTCTTATTATTTGAAATCTGGCGCCCATTTCCATTTCCTTTCCTTTTTTGAAGACATTCCAGGGTACATAGCTGATGATTTGAACCTAAGGCCGCCGATATTTGAGTTAGCTAGGGCCATTGCGGTGAGTAAAGAGTTTTTTAGAGCTGCCGTGGTGTATAAACGGTAGGGGGGTTGATCTGCGATTTTTTTACTACCATCAATTATTTTAATTAGTCAATCGCAGGGCGGCTTCTTTATTGTTCCAGGGTGTATCCAATACTTCCTTTATTGTAAAAGGAAGTAAAAATCGAGACTCGGGGATTGTTGTCACAAATAGATGTTTCTTTTGTTTTCCAATAATTGTACATGTTTTATGATACCTACCTATTTTTTTTTAGATTTAAATCAATCGGTGATATGTGTTAAAATAAAAATTGAAAGCTGTTTTTCTTATAGAAAGTGTTAAGATGCTTTTTTCAGTAATAATGTATTAAGGGCAAATGCTTTTGCCGGTAAAAATGTTTTACGAAAGTATTTTGTTTTGGCAATGTCACAAGACAAACTAACTTGATCAAATTCCCGAGCCGAAGGCGACATATTTGGTGGTTGCCGTGGATGCAAGTGGCAAAAGAAACTGACAAAATCCCAAGGGAAAATTTCGATTTTTTGCCACTACAAAAACACACGATTGGTTGAATTTTGAAAAAGCATAGATTTTCATTGGATAATAAGAGATGTGGAAAATAGTTATTAGAAAGGGAAAATTCCAATTATTTTAACAAGTTTTCTGTAACAGCCGTTAAAACAGCCAATTCATGTGATATAATAAATGAAACTAGTAAACGTGTCAGAAAAGTGTAAAATAGATATTTATGCATTAAGGGACATATGAATATGTTTTTTCCCTGAGGTTGACATGTGTTACAGACCGAGGGCTCTGGTCCGAGGTCTGTAAGTCAACCGAGGGTAAGAAATATGAATATCTCCCGTGGTGCATACAATATTTTATTTACTAGCATATTAGTAACAATAGTATGAAATTTAAAATGTCATAATGACATTTAAAATTAGAATGTTTAAGTAACATCAAGGGTTGCCTCAATGTATGGTTGCTAAGACATGGCTTATAGTTGCATGGTTACCAAGAGTTTGAGGGAGACAAAAATTGACAGGTCTCTTGGGAGTTATAAGTAGCTTTTCATATTTTGTTTCTATGACGAAAATGTACGATATAACTTTGCTAGTAAATAAAATATTTAAAAATGTTTTTACTGAGAATAAAAATATGGAAAACAGAACCATTCAAGATTCAGTAATATATTTCTGTAACTAATAATATTTTAAGTGAAGTAAATAGTCGGTTTTCGTCTCACAAATATTTAAATTTCTCATCTTTAAGAATGTTGTTGCCTTTTCCAACCACTATAATTCCGATCTAAAACTATTGCAATCTGAATAAAAAATATTACGAAGTACTATAAAAAATACAAAGTTGACAATAAAATAAAAATAGAAATCATAATGCAGTTCGTTATGTCGAAAAATATAAGTTGGCATTTTCGGAAACTTATAAATTAAGTTTAATAAGTACGTATTATGTACTATCCAAGTTTATAGTGCAGCTTGTAAAAAATAATTTGCATGCTTAAGACGTTTAAAAAAATATTTAAGAAATACGACTTACGAATAGATTTATGCTTTAACAATAAAAAATAGCAAAACAATCTTTGGAAAAAATTGTAGTTGTTATTACCAAGAAGCATCTGAAAAAATGTGATAGAATGGTAGATGAAAAAATACTAAAGTCTACAATCCAAATCCAAAATATCAGTATTGAAAAAAGTTTTTAAGTATTTACCGTATACAGGGTGTTTTTTAAATAAGGGGACATACTTTGCAGAAGCAGTCTGCTACCAAAAATAAATCAAAAAGGTATAATAAACCTGTGTCCGCAAATGAATCCTTTCTAAGATATTAAGCTTTGAAGTTTTAATGTAGGTAATTGAAAAAACGATTCATAAGCATTTTACGCAGAAAACGTATTATGATTTGGCTTCTGCCAATTTAGAAAAGACTTGTACAGCCTTGCAGCCTCGCGACCATTCCCATTGACACGACCATAAATAAAAATCATATCCGTTTTTCCACGAAAATAAAAATTCACCATTGCGTTAGGTGCTGAAACTGAATTTGACTTATTAACATCAAATTTCAATGATACAATCATTTGATCAACAACGTTACTAAGTAATTTTGATAACATTATCCGCGTTTCCAAGCAAGGAAATTTTTTTTTAGTATATTATATGAGCGATTATGACAGCCATTATTCACGAAGATGACATTTGCGCCACAAGCCGAAGGCGCGTGGCGCAAGTCATCTGAGTGAATAATGGCCATAATCGCGAATATAATACGATATTTTATCTACTCCTATGCAATAGGAGCCTTGTGGTCATATTTCAGAATTATGACATTTGTGACAGCTGTTAACTTCAAAAGTCATTTAATAATAAGAATGAATTTTGTGATTGGCTACAAACTATTGAATAATGAAAATAGAATTTTCTGATTGGTTGCAATTTGCAAACTATTGAATAATGACAATAGAATTTTATGATTGGCTGCAAACCGTGAATTATGAATCATAATTCATGGCCATTGTGCAGTAGGAGTAGATAATAGTATATTATGTAACAAGTTTTATAAACGTCATTTTAGTCACGAGATTTTTAGCCACGAGCGGAGCGAGTTTATATAATGTGTTACATACTATACTTTTTCTACGACCACAAATTTAGACAGTATAACATCATATTATTTCATTAAAATTTTGACATTTATTATATTAGGTTAAATTATGCTTGACAAACGTCAAAGTTGACTGTTGAAAACTAACTTGATTTTAGTTTTGGCTGTGGTTAATAAAGCTAATACTGTTTGAACCTAACTTCACCCCATGACTAAAACATCGTTGCTAACTTCAGCCTGTGACTAAGAGGCTCTTTAGTCACGGGTTATGAAGGCGTGATTAAACGGTCACTTAGCGACGTGTATGTTAGTATGTTAAATGCCATTTTAGTTACAGGAGTAGAAAAACTAGTTTTAATCATGATTTTCCAGATTTAATATACCTTAAAAGTGACCCACATTAAACTTTAAAGCTAAATATCTTAGACGCATTTGCGGACAGGCGTTTATTAGAACTTTTTGATTTATTTCTAATCATAAAATACTTGTGCAAGGTATGTCCCTTTATTTTGGAAGCACCCTGTACTAGTAGTAGTTAATATTTTATTAGTTTTAATATTGTTCTTAGTCTGCATAATATACCTAATTATTCTTAAATATAAGGGTCATTCTCATCAAAAAGGCAGAAACAGTGTCACATGTCATTTTAGAACTATTATTGATTGTGGTCACATTTCGTATGCATACATATTAAGAATGCATTATATATTTAATAAATCTGTCAGAGCCAATAATTAAAATTATATTTAAAACAATATTTGCTTGTCCACTCTCCGTGACAAGTCATGTCCGTGGACGGTCACTTCTGTGCCGCATCAGTTTACACTTCTACTAAAAGATCTACTAGAATTTATTCTATATTATTTTGTACAATATTCTACTCTATTTATTGGAATTAATCATTGGGTTAATTTAAAATGCGGTGGTCAAACATTTACAAGACCTATTGTTTGTAAAATTATGTCACCTGAAGAGTCGTCATGTCCGTGGACTAAACTAAAAAAAATGTAGAAATCATGTAACTTATGTTTCTATAAATTTTCGCTAGAGGGAGCGATTGCCATGAAATCACGGAGTTGCATCCATGCTTGATTGGGACGGTTGTGTAAAAAGTGTTCGTGAAAATTTGTGCTATTTACAGAGATACCAGTTTCGTCACACACTTTAGGTCACTTCCGAGGTTCCAAAAAAAGGTGAGAAAACTAAACTATTTTATAGTATACGAATTCTCTTAAGTAATACTTACGAAACAACTTCAAAATACCAACCCGGTATTTTCTAACCTTAAAAATGTAGTCTATTAACCGCCAAAATCATAATATTGGTCACGTCCGTGGACCTCACGTCCGTGGATTATTGCAGTCCACGGACGTGAGTCGGTGGACAACTTGACCACGGACGTAATTCCGTGGACCGTTATCCCTTTGCCTAATTTAAATTAAATAATTATTTTGTTACCACAGATTGCTTAATGGCTAAAGCCAAGAAAAAGACAGATCGAGAAATAGAAAGAAGAAGAGAGATCAAAAAGTTGAGTATGAGACGAGCAAGAGAAAAGCTGAAAAATGATCCCGTCAAACACGAAGCGCAGAAAAAAAAAGACAGGGAACGGAAGAAGAGAAGCAGATGTAGAGTGCAAGATCTGAGCGAAAGGCAACAGAGAAGAATTAGAAAAAAGTGGCGTGAGCGTTCTAAGCGGTACAGAGACAGAAAAAGAGTTGAAGAAAGAATAGCACAGGATGAAAAAAACTTTTTGGATTCCATTACACCACCAGAGAGTCCACAAATGGTATTGGGACCTCTACCAGATCTAAATGGGCCGAGAAATAGTAATCCTCGCGAACGCGGGAAAAAAGTTGCCAGGAAAAACCGAGATAGAATGAGAAAGCGAATTGCCGATTTAGAAAAAATAGTGTATTCTTTAAAAAAATCTGTGAATAAATATAAAAAACGTGCAAGCAGAGAAAATCAGAAAAACATTCTCTCAAGCTCAAGTCCAAGATCGAAAATAAAACGATTGATAAAAAAACAGAATTTACCGACCAGCATCAGAAGAAAGCTTTTATTTGCAGAAGCTATAGAAGAACAAGTAAGAAGAAACTTTTCCCGTGAGAAAAAAAGAAAAAAAAAGAGGTATTTTCTGTCAATGCTTAATGGTGAGATTATAAATAAATATAAATTTATCACCCACATTGGAAAGTTGACTTCATTGAAATTAAATAAATATAAGCAATTACCTGTGCTAAGGATTTTGACTGCACAGAAAAAGGTAAAAGATTTTTTGGAGAGGGATGAAAATAGTAGGATGACAGCTGGGAAGAAAGAAACGATAACAAGACAAAAAAACAAAAAACAGAAAAGATTATTAAATGATACTCTCATAAATTTGCATAAAGCGTTTGTGGTCTCCCATCCTGAACACAGAAAAATGAGTTACGCGACATTTAGTAGATTGAGACCATTTTGGATCTTGAAACCAAACCATAAAGATAGAGATACATGTTTATGCAAACAGCATGCCAATATTTCTCTAATTGTGCAGAGCCTTTACAACCATAAAATAATAAGTGAATGCACAATAAATGACGTTATCAAATCTGTATGCTGTGGAGGTGAGAATTGGCCACAAGAGAAGTGTTTGGAGAGATCATGTTCTCTATGTAACAATTGGGAGCCACGTTTTAATATTTTCGATGAAGATGAAGAAATATCCTATCAAACTTGGGCCATAAAAAAAGAAGAAGTGACTGTAAAAGGAAAGAAGAAACTATGTTCAAAAACTGTAAAAGAAAGCCGTACCTGTACTAAAGTAGAACTTTTTGAACTTTTAAAAACTTCGTTAAAAAAATTCATGCAGCACGTATGCAACATCAATCATCAGTACACTGCTCTAGACTACATAAAACAAAATTTATTAGATACTGAAGTTATGCTGCACATGGACTTCTCAGAAAATTATGTCCTTAAGTATGCATCTGAAGTTCAGTCTTACCATTTCGGAGCCTCAAAAAAACAAATAAGCCTACACACGTCCGTGTTCTATTATGGGAATATGGTGACACCTGTATCATTTGGAACATTTTCGAATTGTTTGAGACATGATCCAGCCGCAATTTGCGCCCATTTAATGCCTGTTTTGCAAAAGATAAAGCAAGTTGTTCCGAATTTAAAAACGATCCATTTTGTCAGTGATGGACCGACGACCCAATACCGGAATAAAACCATGTTTTACTTAGCATCATTATATTTAACCAAAGTTTTGTGTGTCGAAAATATGTTTTGGAATTTCAGTGAAGCTGGTCACGGAAAGGGAGCGCCAGATGGTATCGGTGGATGCTTAAAACGAAGTGCCGATAGTATAGTAGCAAGAGGCAAAGATTTGCCAAGCTTGGAAGTTTTGGTGGACAAACTCAAAGAAGCTTGCAAGGGAATAAATATAGTGGCAATTACTGACGAATCAATTGCAGAAATTGATAAACATATACCAAATAATATTCCAGCGTTCAAGGGGACCTTAAATACCCATCAAATTGTCTGGCATAGTGACTCTCCATTTACAATCTATATTAGAAGACTTAGTTGTCTCAACTGCATTACTTCCTGTGAACACTATGGTCTGGGAAAGTTCAAATTGAGTGCTGAAAATGAACATCATTTCAACAAGGTCCCTAAAGTTCCTTCATATAACCATCGTTTGCATTTCAAAGATGTTTATTCATCAGACGATAGTGATACCAGTGCATCGGACAATAATGGAGATGGTTTATCTCAAGATAGTGATGACGATATGCCACTTTCAAATATGGAAGCAAATTTAACAAGTAATTTTAAAAAGAATATATACGTTGTTGTAAAATTATCAGGGAAAAAAATTACTCGTCATTATGTAGCACGCATTATATCTACTGATGAGAATAATGAATATACTATAAAATTTATGAAGAAAACGGGAAATAAATCATTCCATTTTCCTGAAAAGGAAGAAATCTCTGTTATAGATGAACCTGAGATTCAAAGCATTTTGAGTCTTCCTGAATATTGTGAAAGAAAAGATGAATATGTTTTTCTAAATGATTTGGGTTGCTTCCCAAATTTGTATTAAATATTGTTTTTTTTTATATTGTATGAATGTAACTTTTGTTCAATAAATAACTCATTTTTCTACAAACGTTTTTTAATGTATTTTATTGCCATGCATAATAAAATAGTATCTATTTACTATAAAAAACACTTCCGTGGATATACCTACTTCATCACTTCCGTGGACAAGTGTTTTAAGATTTTCTTTTTTTTACGTAAAATAAGTGATATTGCTTGTAACCACTCTATAGATTTTATTACTGAATGCTATTTGAACACTTTTCATTAAAAAAAAATTGTTTATTAATTAATTTTTCTGTCAAAAACTTTCCAACTAAGATCTTCCATTTTTCTGAGAATGACCCATAAGCCTGCATATATTTAATTGATACCTATGTCCTAGTTTATAAAAAAATACTAACTGAATACCATGCCCAAGACTGGCCCACCCGAACAAGAAAGTCTCGCGACGCCACTGGGAGACAACATTTGATATATCTTGCAAATTTGGTGACTGCCAAAAAGCTATTTAATATTTTATATGTTTTCAGAGTTTTTTCTAAGTATTAACCATTATTAAAGTGTTTTTATTATGTATATTTGTGGTTCATAATTATGTAATAAATTAACGATTTTTGCGAGAGTTGTAATTTTGTGTAAATGTACTTTTATGTAGTTTAAACCAGTGGAACTGTATCACAATTGTAAAAACGTTAAAATTCTTAAAGAACGCCACAGAAAAGCCTTCGGTATAGAATCAAATTTATTTAGACGATTTGTTACGCCCTTTTAGAATTACTAAAAGTAGAACTAATTCAAATATCTAATTTTAGTGTGCACAGTAACATTATAAATTAATTGTAATGTAGTTAGACATATTCTACAGTGTGTCCCAAAAAGTTTTATACAAATGGAGAAAAAGTTTATCTCACATTTCACAAAAAAAAATCTTGATAAAAAGCTCTGCATGACTTGTAGATCCATAATCAAGTACAAAATTTTTAAAACATTGGCTGATATGCAGGGAACATCAAAATTATGATTTGGAATGAGAGTAAAATACGTACAAACTGTATAGTACAGTAAAATTGTCGTTTTATCTTAAAAAAATTGACCGCGGCTATTCCTCTTGCCCAGTGGTTTAGGGCCATTAGACAAGTGTAAAACCAAAAAGACGTCACCCCACTCCCAGCCAAACAGCCGCCATCTTGAAAACAATAAAGTTTGTTTTTTCTCGCGATCCATTGATCGCACAGAAAAAGTTATTGAACAAAAAAGGTTGAAAATAAAATTCTACACATTTTTCGTTATTGCCGCGATACCGAGAAGTTGGTATTGCGAACGCTAGAGGGCGACAAAGTTACCAAAAATTTATAGCCCCTCTATGTAAATATAGGGGCTATACATATAGCTATTTTTGTATTAAGGGCGTGAAAGAGGCGATTTTGGCCCGCGGCGGAATTATAAGCCAGAGGCCCGAAGGGCCGAAGGATTATAAAACGCCAAAGGGCCAAAATCGCCGTTCACGCCCGAAATGCAAACAAGATTTTTTGTAAAATCCACCATAAAGCTTTGAAAAATAAATAGCACGATTCGTTCTCAAAAATCAAATTGTTGTTGGTTGCCAATGTGATGCTGGTTTTTTAGGCCTTAGGGCGCAAAAGGCATTATTTACGCCAGCAAATTATTTTTAGGCCTTAGGGCGCAAAAGGCACTATTTACGCCCGCAAATTAATGCATAAATGACCTTATTTTAATACGATTTTACAAAAAATTGTTTTTCCGCAACCGACATTACTTTTAATACCAAAATCTGTCATTGAAGTTGACGTTACTCTTACTAACACAAAAAGTGTATGTTGCTATGTAACACTTTTAGTTTCTAGAATTAAATAGTTATTTGTACGAATAATTTTGAAATATCATACTTCTAAAACGTGTTGTACACGTAGTTTTTTTGAATAGTGATGTCTTGTAACTCGAAATTTAGTCGAAAAGGATTTCGGAATTTACCACTTTCAAATTGACAATTCACAATCTCAATAAAATAGTTAAAAAAGAGTAAAATAACAATTTTTGTTTAACAAAATATACTTTCTTCACGATTTTTCGTTTAAAAAACACGACTTTCGTGATCACTATGCAAAAAAGTACTTATACTACTAGGAACTAAAAGTAACTTCCATTTGGTAGGCTGTGGATGTAGTTGCCATAATGATTTTTAAATGAGAAACATCAAAAGTAATCAATAATTTCAAATGTACTAAACGTTCTGTTCATACAGAATGCCCGATTGCTGTTTTGTTTACAAAGAAGAAGTCGGCGAGAACCAAAAAGTCGTGACTGAGCGAGGTAGAATTTTTCGTATCAAGGCCAGTGTGATAAGAGAAGATTCTGAGAACGAAAAGTCTCTAAAAGATCCGAAGACTGTTGTTCGACTCCATAAACCGTGCCAAACGAAATATGCCGACGAAAGACGCGCCAAACGTGCTGCACAGTGCACGTAGAAAATTGAAAGATCATGAAGGGTAAATTATTTTAAACGTTTTATTTTCAATACCTATTTCATCTTCAGATTTAATTTGGAAATGTAATTTTTAATGTTTTACTTTCAAAGTACAATTTTCAATGTTTCATTTTCAAAGTTGTATAATATTGAAAGTTTAATTTTCAAAGCCTCATATTCACAATTCAATTTTCAATATATTTTTTAATTAAACAATTTCTGTATCAAAACTTGTATGTATGTATTTTCAAAAGTTTTGAATTATGATAACACATGCATTATGCGAAAAGCCATTTGATACAAATATTACACCTTATGTGTAAAAATCAAAAAATATTCACAAAAAATAATAACATAATTCTAAGAACAATATCTATCCAAAACTCGAGTTATCTTTATTATTAATTCGTAAAGGAAAAGCGCGACAGCGAATTGTTTGCATTTCAGATAAAAAACTTTCAATAAACATAGTAACATTTTTTATTAAAATGTTTCAATATTTTCCTTCTTTTTGGTGGAGTGACTATTAATTTTGATTATTATATAGTCATAAAATCCAAATACTACGCTTCGTACAGATTTGCGTACAAATGGAATATCAATTGTTAATATCAAAATAGCATTTCGTTAACCTTAACATGTTTTGCTTGAAATGAAACAAGCTGTTTATTGTTTCATAACATATAACCAGTCGGGTGTCTGTATTTCTATTGCAAAAATGGTACGTGGTAAAGCTATTGTCAATTTGTTGAGTTTTGGTCATTCCTGTGGCAAAATTTACAAACAATTGCAATTATCGTATTATAGTGTATGAAATATTGCGAAACTATAAAACAACCGAATCCATAACAGAAAAAGCAAATCTGGAACGAACTCCAAATATTACACCAGCAAATTTAAGAGCTTTACTGATCTGGGCCAAATGATATGATTCTGGGCTCGTATATTCTTTTCCAATAATTTTCATTTTTTTACCTATACCAATTTCTCGGTATCTCGGCAATGACCAAAATGTGTAGAATTTCTGTAGGTTCTGAAAACCTATTCACATTAAAACTACTTGAGTGACGTGACGATTTTTTCTCGCAAAAGAGAAATGGTTACTTTGCTGCGCCGGAATATGCCTTTCCCACGCCGCGCGGACTTTGAAGGGCTGTCAATCGGATATTGTTTAAATCAATCACATTATTAAAAAAGATTCATGCACATTTTTTCAAGCAATACAACTTTCACATTTGCAATTTTCGGAAAAAAACACCCCTACAGAGCTAGAATGGCGGAAACCGATTTTTGGTAACTTTGTCGCCCTTTACCGTTCGCAATACCAACTTCTCGGTATCGCGGCAATAACAAAAAATGTGTAGAATTTTATTTTCAATCTTCTTTGTTCAATAACTTTTTCTGTGCGATCAATGGATCGCGAGAAAAACAAATTTTATTGTTTTCAAGATGGCGGCTGTATGGCAGGGGGTGGGGTGACGCCTTTTTGGTTTTACAGTTGTCTAATGACTCCAAACCACTGGGCAAGAGGAATAGTCGCGGCCAATTTTTTTAAGGTGACGGGGTTTTTTCCGACAGGTTTACTGTACTAGTAGTGGAGAGCAAAATGTTCATTGACATTGTTATTAAGTAGCAAAAAATTATTAGATTAGTGATTTTCCCAGATAAAAATTATAAGATTATTTCAATAAATACGTCAGGAATTGTTAGATTAATGCGCAGTACGAAACATGGTAAGATCCCGTTCATAATAAGCGCCTGATTTTGTGTTACTCGTCCTTATTAAACACGTTCTGGATAGAGTGCTTTGGAATATTTAATAACTGTCAACAAATGTCAAATGCTACTTAATAACAATTTCAATGAACATTTTGCTCTCCACTACAGTTTGAACGTAAAGTACATTTTTTTACTATAATAATTTTCAAAGTCAACTTTCTAGGGGATAAGTGGCATTCCTGCAGGGTCCCTAGTTTTAATAATGTTAGTACATAGTTCTTTAGTTATTTTCTTCCACTAAACAAATGATTGTCATTTTGACAGTAATGTCATAATTTAATATGCTTGCTTCATTTTTGCATTTAAAATATTTCATGGTTTTCTT
The DNA here is from genome assembly GCA_940337035.1 of Agriotes lineatus. Lineage (NCBI taxonomy): Eukaryota > Metazoa > Arthropoda > Insecta > Coleoptera > Elateridae > Agriotes > Agriotes lineatus. The sequence continues at coordinate 33,638 of CALNHX010004354.1, forward strand.
TTTTTATCCAATTTTATTGATGATGATGATGATTCCATGTTAAAAAAAGAAATTTGTCAAGAGTTCATATTAAGAAACTAGCTTTTACCCGCGACTTCGTTCGCGCGAGGTTCGTTATTTGTGTATTAAATAATGACTAATTATTTTCTGTCATCCCATCCCATCCTATCCCCGTCCATGTCCCTTTTTCCGTCCCCGTCTCCGTACCGTCCCATTCCGTCCCGTCCCGTCCCGTCCCGTCCTCGCCCCTTCCATCCCATTCCTTCCCTTTCCTTTCCGTATCATCCCGTTCCGCCCCGCCCCGCCCCGTTTCGACCCTTCCCGTCCCGTCCCGTCCCGCCCCTTTCCCTCCCGTCCAGTCCCGTCCCTTCCCGCCCCTCCCCTTCCATCCCAACCCCTCCCCTTCCATCCCATCCTTTTCCTTCCCTTTCCGTCCCGTCCGTCCCGCCCCGCCCCGCCCCGACCCGTCCCGCCCCGCCCCGTTCCGCTTTGCCCCGTCCCTTCCCGTCCAGTCCCGTCCCGCTCAGTCCCGTCCCGTCCAGTCCGTCCCGTTCCGTCCAGTCTAGTCCCGTCCCGTCCCGTTTCTTCCCTTATGTCATGTTCACCGTCTTGGACTTAAAAATAAATGCCATTTTCGCAATCAACGTCCCAATAAACCTCAATAACGACACCCATATCGATTTTTAGGCTTACTTACCCCATTTCACCCCCTAAGAGGTTGATTTTCGGAAAATCACGAAATACGTGTTTGCTTATTTGTTTTTAGGAGTACTCCTACGAAGTTTCAAGTCGAAATGTCTATTTAATATTATTTTTCCATACAAAATTGGAACCCCCATTTTACCCCTTTAGGGGTTGAATTTCGAAATATCCTTCCTTATTCCTTGTATACATCATAAAGGGAACCTCTGTGCAAAATTTCAGCTTTCTAGGTCCAAGGGTTTGGGCTGGGCGTTGATGAGTCAGTCAGTCAGGACTTTTAGAAATATATATAAGACTTACACCCGTATTCATAGTCGTTCGCCAGCGGATCGCCGGCGACTCGCCGGAGTTTCGTTATGAATAGTATGTTGGCGGCACTGTACGTCTATGTCAAATTCGAGGTGATCAGGTTAGGTTTTCAGTCAGTGATTGACAGAAACTGACACAAAATCTAACCCGCTAACCTCGAATTTGACATAGACGTACAGTGCCGCCAACATACTATTCATAACGAATTTCTGGCGAGTCGCCGGATTTTTTTATACCTTATTTTACTCTCATTCCAAATCATAATTTTGATTTTCCCTGTATATCAGCCAATGTTTTAAACATTTTGTACTTGATTATGGATCTACAAGTCATGCAGAGCTTTTCATCAAGATTTTGTTTTTAAATGTAAGATACACTTTTTTCCATTTCTATAAAACTTTTTGGAACACACTGTATATTTTTTGATACATTCGAGTATTCTTAGACAGCTTTTATATGACCGTCCTGTATAACTGACAGACGTTAGCCTAATCTTTGTGTTAGACTAGAATATAACTAATTGTTGAAAAACTGCCATATTTATTATTTATTAGAAGCTGGTTGCATGTATATTATACACACAAATCTCATTTATTAAAATAACCTAATCTTAATACAACTGAGGCCCAGGTAAGTAACTAAATTTTGATTGTAGATACACGTAGAATAAATTGCAATCGAACGTATTTCGAAAATAACAGGTCATATTCCACCTTAGAATTAATAACGGTCTACAAATACATATTTGATAAATTAGTTTCGGGAATAAACATTCAAAATCTTGTAAAATGTCAACTTCAACCTATAGCGGCACAAGAGGCACCTGTTGTTTACAATGCGCGCGACTTTGAATTTTGATAAATTATCACCTGTAGCTGCAACGAAACCATTAAAAAAACAATTTTCACATTTTCAGCCGCATAGAAACGCCATTACACTAGCAGTTTTAAAGTGTGTCGTGGTATGTTAATAAGATTAAATATAGGAAGTTAATAAGTAAAAATCTCATTAATCAACAATTCCTCGGTGAAAACTAAGCGGAAAATGAGCACTTTGAAACGATCGCAAATACCTACACGTGTTTCTCTAGCACAATGCCAATTAAGTGCAGATCCAGACAAGGAGAATGTTCGAAAAACCAAACCTGTCGACTGGCTCAAACAAACTACGCATTCTTCGAGCACCTGGAAGACAAAGACATTAGCAGTAACAGCCCAAAGGCGCCGTGTTCTGTCTGACAACGCCGTTCGACCACCAGAAAAAAAGATTAAATCTATCACTACACATAGATCAAAATGTGATGGAACCTGTATCACTACTCGAACTCCGTTGGTGGATCTTTGCGATAACAGGACCAAGACAAAATCTACCGTAACTATACATAAAAATGTGGTCATTAAAACGTCTAAGAATGCTCAAAAAATTAAGGAGGTTCAGTCAATGCATGTTGTTGATCACAAGTTTGTAGATGAGACTACCACTACCACCCATGACATCAGATACAGTTCTGTCACCGATTCCAGAACTACATTACTAGTATCAGGTAATGAATAAATAGGCTAGTCATAAATTTAAAATAACAAGTACCTACTTAATGGTATTTTAAAACGAATATTAATCAAGATGTTTTAGTTAATAGGCAAAAGGTGTCCGTTCGCAGTAGTTTAGCTCCTAATACACATGTTGATGTTGGCAATAATTCCGATATAGATGAAGTGTTTGTTGATGATGATTTACATTATATTAATTTTAAACCTTCAAAAACCCCCAAGGAAAATTTAATTCAGAAGAAATTTATCAGCAGCAGGTTTATGTCACCGATCAAGCCAAATCTTTACACAGCTAGAAGCACTGTGATTGTTCAAGGTATACCACGTGATGTGAAACAGCCAGCTAAGAAAAAGAGCCTTGCACACAAAGTACGCCTAGCAGGAACAAGGCAGAGTAAGAATTTTTGTTTGTGTGATATTTAAGTTTTCTCCCACAAACAGGGTTTATTTGGAAACTGAGTAACATAGATTTATGTAAAATAGCTATTGACTACATTAGGCCGGTAGCTAGCAAGGCCATAAATGCGAATTTCAGCTGTGAGTCTTATACATTTTATTTGTATACCGAATAAGAAGAACCATTTTCATTATAAATAATTATTTCAAATTATTTGCTTTCAAAATGATGTACTTTGTGTTGCACGTTTGGTAGTACTGAAGTATTTGGTGGTACTGTCAGTTTACTTAAAATTTGAGGCTAGGTTTTGCGTCAATCTGTCACACTGGCGCAAAGCCTAACCTGCTAATCTCGAATTTGACATAGACTGACAGTGCCACCAACAATACACTGCCGTACTGCCAAACATACGAATAACAAGCATTGTTAAGTGTTACCGTCCTAGGCCATAAAAACATACATACCAGATTCATTGCTAAGCTGGTAGATAGTGGCTGCTCTACATACATATGATCAGTCTTCCTGGTGAATTTGTTCTACCTTTCATACCTTCTACTATTGTTTTTAGTAGTCTGTCGTCTTAATGTGTGTCTAACCGTTATTCGTCTTCTTTTTATTATATTATGCATCAGCTTCTTTCTTTCCTTAATCCTGTTTAATACTTCTTCGTTTTTTACTCTTGCCTATCAAGCAAATTTGCATGATTCTTCTATGACACCATAACTCAAACAATTAATTCATTCGACCTGATCATTGCCAAAATGACAAGCATTGCCCCAATGTGCGAAGATGTTGTCGTGGCCAGAAATCATGTGTTGGATCATGACTTTGGGCATAGGCTTTTACGGCCTGTAGGACATGAAATGGCCATCACTATGTGAATCACTTAGCACTTAGCATTTGCTCTTCAACCAATAAATGGATAATCCCTAGAAAATAAACTTTTCTAACATTCAGGTGTAGGGTTAACCAAAGTCTCCTCGCATTTGAGCAAAGTGGTAGCAAAAAACTCGACGGTACCCATTTTTCTTCCACTGCGATATAACTTGATGTTTGCTGCAGCAGGTGCATACAATGTTGACAGTTACAGGTGTGAACAAGTAATTCAACTATTAACAGCCCATTGATTCCACCACATTCGTGAACTTTCCCAATGTCATTTGTATTTTAATTTTTAATTGTTTGAGTAAAATTGTTACTAATGTGGCTTTTACATCACCAAATCACTAAATTCAGTTGAATGTAGAAACATCCTCCGTATGATGTTGACGCCGCTACCAATTTCGGACAAAAAGTCACGTACTTGAAATTGATAGCACTTGGCAGTGTGAAAATATTTACGAATAACAGACGGCTTGCAGTTGGAATTGATGAGTAGATACTATTTCAATTTAGTTCAGTATAAAACTTGTAAAAATTGTAGCTACCTCAGATGTTCAGATGTACGCTAACATTTTTGATATATATTTCGGGTACCCAGGACTACCCAGGTACTGCTTTTGGGTACCCGAGTTTGATTTTAAATCGGGTACGACATCCCTAGTACTTACATTGTTTTATGACACTCTAACTGGCGGTCTTATAAAGGCCACTAATCTGACGTTAACTTTAATTCGCTGTTAAAATAAACAAAAGCGCATCAAAATTTGTTTACTAATGAATAAAATGTCATAAGCACTGACGTTTTGATGCGATTTTGTCTATTTTAACAGCGAATTAAAGTTAACGTCAGATTAGTGGCCTTTATAAGACCGGCAGTAAACAACTTTATAAGTTGTAATAACCCTTTGAATGACTACATAACTACGACTTTCGAAATTTTTTTTATTTTGTGCCTTAAAAACAAAACAACGTAGGACATGTTTACTAAATATTTGCTTTGCATCAAAGGCAAAATATATTTAATATTTTGTTCTATATTTTTGATTTAAAAATGTTTAAATATCGAAATCTTCTAGCCTCTTTCTGTCCAAATGCCTCCTTACTGTTCATCTCATCACACCTCCTCTTCTTCCCCAAAGTCTCTAGTCATAAACCTTCTAACTCCACTTATCGGTCAGATCAGCTGATTTTTGCCTTGCTATTGTTGTTGCTCTATCTTCCACTTTCATCTTCTTCTTAGCCATTCCTTGTTTTTCTGTCTGCTGCAGCTATTCCTTCTACTATTTTTTGCTCCATGGCCCTCTATGTCACTGTTACCCTATTTATGATTGCTTTTGTAAGCACCCAAGCTTCTTTACCGTAGGTCATTGCTGATATACTTAGCGGTTATTTCGCTATTTGTTATTTTAGAAATATTAAAACAGAATCCACTTTATTACAGTAACAAAAGTTATAACAACAAAAATAAAAGATGGGCATGTTAAAACCATATTTCAATCGAAGCTTCTGTCGAAGGGTGGTTGTAGAAGGAGCGCTGTCGAGTTTAAAACTTCTTATTAAGTGAGGGCGTAAATTGCATTTAACTTCCACCTATTTTCAAATGGAGGCGCTAGCACACTGATTGAAAACTTTGACTTGTAATTCAGGCGGTATCTTTGTTCTGCATGTATGTGTTGGCATAGCAACTTTTGTGGATTATGGCCTGCTTGTCTAATGGGCCTCTCATAATCTTTTCCGTTGTTTCGTACAAGGTGGATTGGTCCTTATATGCTTTGTTTTCCTGATAGGATAGAGATTTGGATGGGTTCTTGTTTTCTTCACTATGTTGTTCCATGCTTTCTTGTTCTTGATCTTATTTCGTCAGTTTATTATTCCCATTTGCCATATGTCTTTTTCTAGTGCATCTCTCCATCATAGGCATGGTCTTCCTTTCTTTCTGGTAACCCCTGGGTTCCTTTCAGTTATTGCCCATACAGCCCTTGTTCTGTTCATACGGTAAATATGTCCCATTCAGCTCATTCTTTGTGCTTTCGTATATTTTATAATAGTCTTCTTATCCACAAATTTATATGGGTCTCCATAAACCTTCTGCTTCGTGTACCGGTCTGAATATTATTTTTAATATTTTTCTTTCGCAAATCCTGGGTGTAAATTACATTTCGTTCCCAGCTATTCAAATGGAGGTGCCAGCACACTGATTGAAAACTTTGGCTGTTAATTCGGGCAGTATCTTTGTTCTGCATACTTGATTTAATTTTCTGAAAGCTGACTATTCTTGATTTTTCTCACCTACTTTCAACTCCTGTCCCAGGTATATACAGGGTGTCTCAAAAAGAATGGGACACCGGTTAGCCATAGATTCCTTACGTCATAATAAATCGATTAAACCTAATATACCTTAGTACAAAGTCCCTTCAGTAAGAAGTTATAGAGCCTTGAAGTTCAATTTTTTATTTTTTATTTTTTTGTTAATTTCCATAACTGTAGAGATATCAATTTGAATTTTGGTATACATACTTACTATTATATACTGCACTAATAGAAAAAAATCATAAACTAGACTTGACTGTAAAGGGCACTTTACCAAACTTTTAAAACTTTTTTTAGCTCTAACTTCGTTATCTGTAACATTTTTAAAAATTTTAAGTTATTATCTGAAAGAAAATTAAAATACACAAATATAATGTACTCTTACTTCATAAGCGTAGGAGCAACCGTTTACCTTAAAATACCTATCAAATGTTTTTGGTTGTCACTAACACATGTAATTATCAAGTAGGCATGATCACAAAAACAATGGTCATCTAGTAAAAAAGCAATGATAAATCAATTAATGATATTAGTGACATAAGAATTTGTTCTCTTATGTTTAAGAAAGTGCCGCTACATAACGAATTCTCCAATGCTGAAAGGTTCGTTATGTCGCAGCATTTTCGTAAGCACAAACGACAAAAACCTGATGTCACCAACGTCATTAATTGATTTCTTGTTGTTGTTTACTAGATTACAATCATTACCCATTGTTTTTGTGATCATGGCTACTTGATAATTGCACATCTTAATGACAACCAAAAACCTTTGATGGGCATTTTACTGTAAACGGTTGCTTTTAGGCTTAAGAACTAAGAGTAGATTATTTTTGTGCTTTTGAATTCTCTTTCAGAGAATAACCTAAAATTTTAAAAAATGTTACATATAACGAAGTTAGAGCTAAAAAAAGTTTTCAAAGTTAGGTAAAGTGCCCTTTACAGTCAAGTCTAGTTTATGAAATTTTAATAATAATAATAATAATAATAATAAATGCCTTTATTATTACCCATACAAAACTATAAAAAGATATGTACACAACCAATCAGAAATGAGTAATAAATGGCGGAGTTCAGCTTAACGCCGCTCTTCTACTCAACCAAGGTGAATTGAGAGTGAACCACAAAAAAATACCAGTAATAATACAATAAATAAATAATTATGTAGCATCATAAGAGCAGTATACAATATAATAGTTTATATATTTAAACGATTGAACTACTTATACTACCTAAACTGTGCTGAGAGACATGGCTATCTTAATAGCTATAAATAACATACCAATGCGTATAAAAGAAAATGTGAGAAATTACTGCCTGTTTAATAAAAATTTAAAAAACGTCTTTTTAAAGGACGATATCGTTAAAGTTTTAAAATTTGAGGACAATGAGTTGTAGCATTTTGCAATGTTATATGTGTAGGACACCTAGCTGTTATGAATTATGATAAACTAATTATTGATGGCAAAAGTTACACCCTTCAACAATTAGAAGAAAATGAGAACAAGAAAGGAAGAACGGCAAGTCAACGCTCACCAGATCAAATTCAGGAAGACGAGCTACAAGATGAGGAGATAGAGCAGCAGAGAAGGGAGGTAAAAAAGCCAAAAAACTACTAAATAGACCTCGGCAAGGAAACACTGATGACGAACGCTTTTTTATCAAGGACAACGAGAAGGACATAAATAGTAAAGAAATTATAGACTGTGGCAGATACTTAAGATGTATGGAATACCAGCAAAATATATAAAACTTATTCAACTTATGTACGAAAATTATAACGCGTGTATAATACATAATGGAGAAAAAACTAAAAAATTTGCAATTGAAAGTGGCGTGAGACAAGGATGCATACTGTCGCCCTTATTGTTTCTAATAATTATCGATTGGATAATGGGCAAAGTAATAGATAATCAAAAAGGACTAGCATGGAGATTTAACACGAAACTCGAAGATCTAGAATATGCAGACGATATCTGCTTAATTACCGAGAAAAGAGAACATCTACAAGACAAGGTAAATCTATTACAAACAACAGCAAGAAACGTGGGACTGGACATTAACACAAACAAAACAAAGACAATAAGAACAAGCACAGAAGACACAACAGAGATAAAAATAGGAGGAAAAAATATACAAAACGTGGCAAATTTCACCTATCTTGGCAGTATACTGGACGACCAAGGAGGATGTAAGTCGGATATAAAAACAAGGATACATAAAGCACAAAACGCCTTTAGAATACTTGGTAAAATCTGGAAGTCAAATGAAATAACAAAGAATACAAAATTGAGAATACTCAGAACAAACGTGATCACGGTACTTTTATACGGGTGTGAGACCTGGGCATTAAATAAACAACAACTACAGAAAATACAAATTTTCATCAATAAATGTCTGAGAAATATTATGAAAATCCACTGGCCAATCACTATCACAAATAAAGAACTATGGAATATTACGGAGCAATTACCAGTTAGTGTGACTATAATAAAACAACGTTGGAGATGGATTGGACACACATTAAGGAAACCATGCTCAGACATAACCCGTCAAGCACTCGAATATAACATAAAGGGAAAAAGGAAAAGAGGAAGACCAGCTCAAACCTGGAGAAGAAATATACTTAAGGAATGTAAGGAAATGAACACAACATGGAACCATGTGAAAGAAATAGCTAGAAACAAAAATAGATGGAAAGAATTCGTGCAAAATATATGTAATCAGCAAGAACAAAAGGTACTCAACCCCCCAGATTAAAGCAATAGAATAAATGAAGTGTTTAAGTTTAAATTGTTTAAATAGTTTAAATAGTGTAAAGTGTAAGTGAACCCTTTTAGCGTAAGGCCGACTACCTTATGCTATGAACTTACGAGTTAGAGAAACGTCTTAGACGACCTATATTCCTAATGGAATGAAAGGACTGAAGAAGAAGAATATGTGTAGGAACGTTGAAAAATCGTAGTGCTGTGCATAGGTGGTGTTAAAAGACCTTTTCTTCTTAGATTTAAATTATGTACGTCCGTTCTGAACCTAATTTTAGCGTATAAATATGGCGGAATTTTGGAAATAATAATTTTATGAAATAAACAGTAGGAATGCAAAGCTCGTCTGTTTATCATATTCAACCATGACAAATCCAGAAGTTTGTGCGAGACATGATCACGACCTCTCAAACCAAATATTAAACGAATACAAGAGTTCTGTATTCTCTGTATTCTAGTAATATCAACATTATCCAAGCATGGATCGTAAACAGTATCGCAAAAATTGAAGTGCGATAAAACTAGAGCTTCCGATAAAATAGTTTTTGACTTTTTATTTAATATGTCCTTGTTTAAGTAAAGAAATTTTAAATTGCAGTATGCCTTTTGAATACATAAGCTAATATGTTTTTTAAATCTTAGATCCGTATCAATATACAGCCCTAAATTACGTGAGACCTCTGTAACAGGCAACTGTACATTATTAATGTTTATTATGAGACTGTTAATAGCCTCTTTCCGTGGTTGACGTCTACCAAAAAGCATAACTTGTGATTTTAATGGATTAATTATAAGTGAATGTTTTTCAGCTGTTTCAATTAAATGACCTAACTCCCTATTTATTATTTTATTCGCAAAGAGAATACCATTAGAAGGAAAAGAGTGGTAAATCTGTGTGTCATCGGCATAAAAATGATGATTACAGAATTGAAAGCAGTTATTTAAGTTGGAGGTATATATTGTATACAATAATGGACCCAATATCGATCCTTGGGGTACACCACTGGCTATACTACTAATATCCGAGATTCGATCAGATATCCGCACTGTCTGCTTTCTGTTGGTCAAATATTCTCTAAATAATAATACAGCCTCTTCGGTTAAGCCGATGTAATGAAGAATTGCCAATAACATATTATGGTTTAAGGTATCGAAGGCTTTAGAAAAATCTAGCAGAACAAGTGCAGTCAGTTTATTCTGATCAGTAGCAGTTAATATGTCATCGATTATACTAGTAAGCGCAGTAGCACAGCTATAACCAGCACGGAATCCCGACTGATTAACCGGCAGCAAGTTATGATTATTTAAATAAAATCTTAGCTGGCTATCCATAACCCTTTCAATAATTTTAGAAAAAGTGGGCAAAATACTTATAGGCCTTAGATCTTTATAATCCGCGGGGTCAGATACTTTAGGTATTGGACAAATAATAGCCAGTTTCCAAGTTTCTGGAAAAACGCTATACTCTAAACAATAATTAATAATATGAGTAATGTAAGGGATTAAAAATGGACAAGCTAAATTTATAAGATCAATCCCGATACCATCCGCACCCACTGATTTAGATGCAATATCTGCAATTATTCTAACCACTTCATTTTCAAAAATTAAAGCAAAAGAAAAACCAACATTATGGAGTTTTGTATTATCATTATAAAAATTAATTAAATCTTGATCAGGATCAATTAAAATATCGCGCACTGCATTTACAAAATGATTATTTAAATCATTAACATTACATAAACGACGAGGAAGTTCAATTTTTTTAGTTTTATTATAGATGTTTAGATTTTTCAGATCTTTCCATAACGTTTTATTATTACTCATATAAATTCTATGCTCTAAATAAGCTCTTTTTTCTCTTCGGATGGCAATATTAACTGTATTTCTCAACATTTTATAGTAATTCCAGTGGTGAATATTCCTTGTGTTTTTAAATCTTCTAAAAGCATTGTCTCGCATTTTTTGCATTAATTTAACAGTATCCGTCAACCACGGAGCTGGAGCCTTTGAAAATCTAGCAACTTTAATTGGGGCATGAAAATTAAACAAATTAAGAAGATTTTCATTAAGAAAATTGACTTTCTCGTCGACATTATTTATGTTAAAAATATTATACCAAGGAATTAGCTCTAAATTTGCAGTAAATACAGTTTTATCGAAATTTTTAAAGTCTCTGTAAGTTCGGATGCATGGCCTGGGTAATGCCGTACTGACATTGATTTTACAAAAAATTAAAAAATGGTCTGAGAGGCCATGTAAACCCACAACACCAGAATCGGTAATAAATTCTATATTTGATACAATTATTATATCTAATAGCGTCTGTGAAGTTGGTGTAACACGCGTAGGTTCCTTTATAATTTGTTTAAAGTCGAACACATCAAGAAATTTTTTAAAGTAGTCAACTCTTGGTGTGTTTACTTTCAGCAAATCGATATTAAAGTCACCAGTACAAATTATATTATCACACAAAGGTATTACATGAGATAAGACATCTTCAATGGCATTAATAAAATTGTGTACATTTACCGTTTCAGGTCTATAACCAACACCCACAGCAAGCTTACTTGTTCCAATTTTTAATAGAATCCATAGTAGTTCAAAATTGGCGGTATCATAATAATACTGCGTATATTGAAGATCTACTCTAATGTAAAATGCTACACCACCGCCTCTTGCATCTCTATCTCTACGTAATAAATTGTATCCTTCAATGTGGACCACCTGATTCGGAATATTATTCGATAGCCATGTCTCCGTTACGGCAACAACGGCGTAATTTGCTCCAAGCACATGATCCCTAAAAATATCAAAATTAGTAAACAAAGACCTTACATTTATTTGTGCAATAGAAACAGCAGTCATTCAAAATAAATATTAACTGCGTGAAAACAATGCTACGTAAATAGAATAGTTAATATATATGTAAAGTGTATATAACTAACAAGAAAAAAAAACCTGAAAAATGCGAATTGAAATGGTTTTAAAATAAATGAATTTATTGCAAGCTGCGCCTGCGAACATGCTAATATAAACCAAAAATTAAAATAGCACAATTTACTGGCGAATATTATTTAACTCATCTCGTGTTGATACCACGTGCACCTTATCGTTCACTTTTGCGAAGACTTTTCCATCCGAGGTCCACACATTCCTGGGCGAAAACTTATCGATTGCGTGTTTCAGTATAGTAGCCCTTTCTTTAGTGAGATCTTCCCTGATTACAGTACCTGTAGATTTGAGAATCTTTTTGCCGGTAAAAACCATTCGACGTTTTTGATAACTGCAAAACTTCACAATGATGGGCCTCTTCGCATTTGCCTTATCACCTCTGGCATATCCTACACGATGCACACGGTCTAGGTCGTCCTTCGATATTTGTAGCTGCATATCGTTTTGAAATAACTGCAATACGGTGTCTTCAACATTTTCTTTATCTTTTTCGCGCACTCCAAAGATACGGAGACAGTTCCTCCTACTGTATTGTTCTTGATTATCAATGGTCGTGTTGAGTTTGCAGATAGTAGATTTCATAGTGGAGATTTCGTTTTTAAGTCCCAGGTTTTCTACTTCCAGCTCCGCAATTTTCGCCTCTATTTGCTGAACCACGATATTTGAAATTGTAGTAGCGACATCGTTGAGGAATTCTTCGGTTTTAAATAACTCCTTTATCTTACTGCTCAAAATGCTGTGGATGTCCTCTATCTGACTTTTAGTAAACGGCATCTTGGATTTAATAGGACGCGAGTAAATTGAAATTATCCAGGGCTAAACTACAGCACATTCACAGGTACGCAGCTAGGCACGTCTACGCGCGACGAAGGCACATACACTATTAGTGTAGTATATAATAGTAAGTATGTATGCCAAAATTCAAATGGATATCTCTACATTTGTGGAAATTAACAAAAAAAATAAAAAATGAAAAATTGAACTTCAAGGCCCTATAACTTCCTACTGAAGGGACTTTGTACTAAGGTATATTAGGTTTAATAGATTTAGTATGACGTAAGGAATCTATGGATAATCGGTGTCCCATTCTTTTTGAGATACCCTGTATATATACAGCCTGTTTTAAACGAAGTGTGCACTATTGCTAACTTATTTATTATTGGACGTACGATATCGGTTAAATTAGCAAACTAGTAGCATTTTTTCTGTTGATTAGAATGGCGAAAACAGAAAAACAATTGAACATCGCCTTCTCGAGAAATTTGGAAAAGTTTACTTTTGTTAAATGGAACACCCTGTATATTTTTATATAAAACGATTGAAAATCGCAATCTAAACATAAAAGTTCATATAAGGTGCGGGCCTAAAACTAACAATAACCGAATTATTACAACTTCTTACTTTTAGACGAGGTGGCTGTGTATTTCTGACATATGTACATAAAATTGTTTTGTGTCAATAATTACTTGCTTTTAGTAAGTTTTTTTTTAAACGCATGTTTACGATTCATTTACAGTATAAAAAAATTTGATCACATATCACATAAACTTGTAGATGCTGGTTGGCTCACAATGAAAAATCGCAGGATACTGCAATGTCTTACTCTCTATCACCAAATTTTGCTAACTAAAACTCCACCTTATTTATATGATAAAATAACGTTTCGCACCGATGTTCACAATATTTCTACAAGGTTTAGGGGACTTATATCACCACCTTACCATTTGTTAACCTTATATGAGAGATCATTTTCCTTTCAAATTTATATGTTATATAATAAGCTATCCAATATAAGTATATAAGACTAGCTTTTACCCGCGACTTCGTTCGCGCGAGGTTCGTTATTTGTGTATTAAATAATGACTAATTATTTTCTGTCATCCCATCCCATCCTATCCCCGTCCATGTCCCTTTTTCCGTCCCCGTCTCCGTACCGTCCCATTCCGTCCCGTCCCGTCCCGTCCCGTCCTCGCCCCTTCCATCCCATTCCTTCCCTTTCCTTTCCGTATCATCCCGTTCCGCCCCGCCCCGCCCCGTTTCGACCCTTCCCGTCCCGTCCCGTCCCGCCCCTTTCCCTCCCGTCCAGTCCCGTCCCTTCCCGCCCCTCCCCTTCCATCCCAACCCCTCCCCTTCCATCCCAACCCCTCCCCTTCCATCCCATCCTTTTCCTTCCCTTTCCGTCCCGTCCGTCCCGCCCCGCCCCGCCCCGACCCGTCCCGCCCCGCCCCGTTCCGCTTTGCCCCGTCCCTTCCCGTCCAGTCCCGTCCCGCTCAGTCCCGTCCCGTCCAGTCCGTCCCGTTCCGTCCAGTCTAGTCCCGTCCCGTCCCGTTTCTTCCCTTATGTCATGTTCACCGTCTTGGACTTAAAAATAAATGCCATTTTCGCAATCAACGTCCCAATAAACCTCAATAACGACACCCATATCGATTTTTAGGCTTACTTACCCCATTTCACCCCCTAAGAGGTTGATTTTCGGAAAATCACGAAATACGTGTTTGCTTATTTGTTTTTAGGAGTACTCCTACGAAGTTTCAAGTCGAAATGTCTATTTAATATTATTTTTCCATACAAAATTGGAACCCCCATTTTACCCCTTTAGGGGTTGAATTTCGAAATATCCTTCCTTATTCCTTGTATACATCATAAAGGGAACCTCTGTGCAAAATTTCAGCTTTCTAGGTCCAAGGGTTTGGGCTGGGCGTTGATGAGTCAGTCAGTCAGGACTTTTAGAAATATATATAAGACATACAGTCTTAAAACATTTAAAGACAAACTTCGTTTGGAATTGTTTCAGGAGCAGTGTGGAGGCTGAATTGATTGTTTGATTTATTTATTTATTTTTTATTTCTTGTATTTGTGATTTTGATAGCAGTATGATATGATATGATATGATATCAAATAGTTTTTTTTCTCTAGGTTAGTCATCGCAGAATTTAGAAATAGGAATTGCTTTTATATTATTTTGTTTTGTTTAAAATACTAAAGGTTTAGGTGGTAGAACAGGGAGCAATGAACATTGCTCATCTGAACCTCGCCTTTTGGTTTTCTAACCTACACCTTGCTTTTTGTTTAAAATTTGTATTTTTACCTATATTTACAAAAGTTAGAAAATAAAGTTTATTATTATTATTATTAATTGTCTAATAAATGATGTTATTTAGATTTATTTACAATGTTTATTTAAACATAAATTTTATTTTATGGATACACAGCCACCTGGTCTAAAAGTAAATAATTGGAATAACTCCGTCATTTTCAGTTTTAGGCCCGCACCTTATATGAACTTTTATGTTTTAATCACGAATTTCAATCGTTTTATATAAAAATATACAGCGTGTTCCATTTAACAAAAGTAAACTTTTCCAAATTTCTCGGGAAGGCGATATTCAATTGATTTTCTGTTTTCGCCATTCTAATCAACAGAAATAATGCCACTAGTTTGCTAATTTAACCGATATCGTACGTCCAATAATAAAGAAGTTAGCAATAGTGCACACTTCGTTTAAAACAGGCTGTATATATACTTATCAATTCTTTCTATAACCTTGTCATTTATTATTATTTCTCTTCTGTCTTGTTGATAATTTGTCATTATTTTTGTTTTATTTATCTTTATTTCTAGTCCAATTTTTTGCGAGGTTTTAGCTAGTTCTTGTAGCATTTCTTGTAGTTCTATAGAGTTCTTGGTTATTAATACAACACCATCTGCAAAGCTTAGATTGTTGTGAGTTGTGATATTGGGGCGATAATAAATTGTTGCAACCAAATACTGTTGCTAATTTTTAGAAACGATACAAACACAGTTCTTGAAGGCAATGCTACCTCAACAAGATTTCTCATGCTATGATCAATACCCTCTTGGATTCTTTTAAAATGGTGATAGGAATTATTTTAGCTTTCTGAATAAAAATGTTAGTTCTGTGTAAAAAGTTAATACAGAGTACATCGGTGCTCATCAGTGCATTACACTCGCTAAGACACTCAACTGCTGGCAAGCAACTCACGATTTGTAGCAGGCAAAATGAAGACATGATGTGTACGAGTTTAAAAATGAAAGTATCTGGTGTGATACATGCACATAACTTTCTTTTACAGTGATCTTATATTTATTCGTTCAGTCATTCATTATCATAGCCTCTTTTACCTTTCGGTATCGAGGACCCTAATTAGTCAAAAATTTGTTTTTAGCTTTCCTACTACATTATATAAAAATACAAAAAAAAAATCTAGAACCCGTTTTTGAGAAAATCGAAAAAAACTGAAAAATCACAAGAGTAAACACTGTACTTCCGGTTATGTGATTTTCTTCAAAAGCTTGCTGTCGTATCTAGATAGTACACAAATATGAAGTTTCAATGTCATATCTTTTTTCGTTTTTGAGATATTCTGTTCACACACAGACAGATCAATGAATAATAGTATATTATTATATGAGCGATTATGACAGCCATTATTCACGAAGATGACATTAGGACAATAGGAGTTTTGTGTTCATATTTCCAAATTATGACGTTTGTGACAGCTGTTCATTGCAAAAGTCATTTAATAATTAGAATGAATTTTGTGATTGGCTACAACCTATTGAATAATGAAGATAGAATTTTCTGATTGATTGCAACATGCAAACTATTGAATTATGAAAATAGAATTTTATGATTGGCTGCAAACCGTGAATTATGAATCATAATTTGTGGCCATTATACCGTAGGAGTAGATAATTTAGTAGATTATGAAATGAAGGAGAGAAATGCGTTATTTTGCTGAGGTGCAATTTGTGACTCGAGGGCGAAGCCCGAGAATCAGAAATTGCACTGAAGAAGCAAAATAGCAGTCTCTCCAAATTGCATATACTATTTTTTTTACGTTGCAGGAAGATTTAAAACTACAAACCTGGTTTTTTAAAAATGTAATTTATTGACATTTTAGTTACAATTATTTTAAAATGATATGTGCTTTAAAATTAGTGGCCTATGATAAATTCTAAAGTTGGTGGCACTGTAAGTCTATGTCAAATTCGAGGTTATCAGGTTAGGTTTTGCATCAGTTTTGACATAGACTGACGCAAAACCTAACCTGCTAACCTCGAATTTGACATAATTAAAATGTCTTGGTGTTTCAGTCATAATGAAAACTCCCTACGTAAATTTCTCTCCTCTAGAGAATAATTCATTATTTCTGTCACAATTTTAGTATTGTAGAAACCATGTTTTGTTCCCATACCTATGTAAAAAAAAATATGTTTTTGCACTTTGGCACTTTGACTTTAGTCACTTATTTCAGGGACTAAAGTAGCTCATTTAATCTCCAGGGACTTAAGTAATTACTTAAGTCCCTAGGGATTAAAGTAAAAATGTTACCGTAACTATGGTAAATGTATGTACACACAAGGTTAGTAGGTTAGGTTTTGTTAGTCATTTGACACACATTGACGCAAAACTTAACCTGCAAATTTCGAATTTGACATATATATACTGACAATACACTTCAGTACTGCCAACTGATTCAGGCTATCTAGAACCTGCTGCAATTCAGTTTTTAAAAAATTGTAATTGTCAGTTTCTAAATTGACAGGTTCCAAATTTTGGAAATATTTGATGATAATGTTCCCAAAAGTGCAAAAAATAGCGTATATACCTCGGGACTAAAGTGCCTAAATCCCTTGAGCGGGATTAAATGGTGCACTTTAGTCCCTCATGATATAATATACTATTTTGGGTCCAGGGGACTCTAAAACATGAAGATCTGTTGAAAACTCAATTTAAAATTTTTGGGGTATATCCAATACTTCCTTTATTGTAAAAGTTGCAACTATGGAGTCAACAACCGTGCAGACAATTGAAATTACAATGTACCTATCTAATGCAACAGAATGCTATTTGAAATGTTAGAAGTTGAAATTATTAAAACTGTACGTGTACAGGCCAGGGCTGTGGAGTCGGTAAAAAAAAATCCGACTCCGACTCCTGATATTTTAGTATTTTGAATCCGACTCCGACTCCTGACTCCGACAGTACTAGAATATTGGTACCCCCCCCCCCTCATTCCTACTCATCTACCTGATAAACTTTACCGGCTCATGACGAATTTCAGTAGTTTTGCGGATTGTGGTTGATTATAATAAATTACAAATATTGGATGCACGGTTTCTAGCAACGTACTGATTTCATGTAAAAATATACAGAGAGGTTTACAAACGTAAATGAGGAAAAGAATAACATTTACTTTAAGAAGAATACATTTCCTGGCAAAATTTCAAAAACCTACAAATGCCATTATGGCAAAAGCTTCTTACCTACCTACTAAACTAACAGCAATAACTATATTCCTTAGTAGATTATTTTCTTAAGGGGTCATTTACTATCTGCCTACATAATACACGTTTACTGAGTCATAGGAAATTCAAATAGTCTGAGGTCTGGGCAGGGTTGAGCAAATTTAAATCATTTCATTAAAATAGAATTTAATGGAGTAATTTAATTATAAAAATCATTGACTTAAATAATATTTTTTATATATTGCCAAATCAACACAAAAAAAATAAACAAAAGAACATTGCCAATTAACCAAAGCCACCATGAACAGTTGTTACGGTATAAAAAGGACTTTACGACACCCACCCAAGGTGAGCATCGCACCACGGAATCAGTCCTGAAAACATGACACACTTGCCCTGAAATCGGTTCGAAATAGGCTAATAGGCCACGGCTGGAACGCTCAGGGAGTCGGGCGTGAGTCACACGATACGTTCTGGGCAAGCGCGTTGTGGCATAATATATACAGGGTATGTCGAAATTATGAGGGCGCCACCAAGCCTGTCGTAACCCGGCTAACCGGGCCTGGACGGTTAGACGGGAGCGAAGCATGCAAAAATACTCCGCCAATAAGATTATTCAAGAGTTGCAAGGTCAAACAACAACTTTGGGATTGCCTTAAGCAAGGATTGTGATTAGGTGTCCATCCGACCACGACTACGCAGCTGTCTCACTCACCTGCACGCTCACAGCTTCCTCGTTCCGTCGTACAATAATTCGTACAATAAAGGGGCGTCTATCTGTAACAGAACATGC
This sequence comes from Agriotes lineatus, assembly GCA_940337035.1. Classification (NCBI taxonomy): domain Eukaryota; kingdom Metazoa; phylum Arthropoda; class Insecta; order Coleoptera; family Elateridae; genus Agriotes; species Agriotes lineatus. The sequence continues at coordinate 52,571 of CALNHX010004354.1, forward strand.
ACAAACCGAAACAAACAATAGTTCCCTTAACTAACCAATCATATATTTCACTTCGAGTTACAATGGGGTAGCAGAATGCGTCGCCCTGTGTCTAACTTTACTCTATAATTAAGGGCACCAGCTGGCACGCGCGCTCTAAGCTTAACGCAGATGTTGAACATTAGTGAACAGCAATAATAGGTACAAAGATACACATTGCCTTATGCAAGGGCAGCGACGATTTACATTAGCCTTCACGGCCTGAACTGTCTGCAGTCTGAATGAATACATTAGCGTAGTAGTGAATAGGTACAAAGATACACATTGCCTTATGCAAGGGCAGCGACGATTTACAGTAGCCTTCACGGCCTGAACTGTCTGCAGTCTGAATGAATACACTAGCGTAATAATGAGTAGCAATGAGTAACACTCGCGTTCACAGCGGTAATCAGGTTAAAGGCACATACCTTAATGCGTGGGCGGCGGGGGGAGCCTGGTACAGCTGAGTTGCGACGAGCTGCAATCGTAGGTGGTAGGTACCTTCGGTGTTACAACGGCGAAAGGGGGTGAATGCATAACCGCCTCAATGGCGACGGGAGACGCGTCAAGACGCGTACAACGGGACGACGAAAATAATGGGGGCCTCACTCGTTCTGCTGAACCAAATCCTCGTAGGTCGAGATGAAGGGGGCACGACCCCTCACTAATAGTAGCAGGAACTGGGCTCCAAAACACCCACGTTACGCCGAAGATCACTCGACAAATTTCGAATCACCACCACCACACACAAGCGTTCTCTGCGACGGGCTCTGGAAGACTCCACTTAAGGCGAAAACGTATATCACCAAGTCGCTGAAACAGCACTCGACGGAAAAACGACTGACGCCCCCGCCATAACGGCGGGAGCGCCGCACTAACTCACATGCACTACCCGACCTCTTGTTTTAACGACGGCTCTCGGCTGAATCCCCGAGGGAAGCGTTGGCAAAAGGTCACCTTGGCCGCGTCCCCCACGTGACTAAACCACAGCGAATCGCAAGGCGATAGAATGAAACAAGCCAATGCGGGCCACGCTGGTATCACGCCACCACCGCGTGCTATTCGGAATTCGGAAAAACGCCATCAGAGGAGAGCTCCAACCGACGGAAAATACTGCTTTTGGGGCTAAATATGTGCGAAATCGTGATTCTGGAATTAGGCGATGGAGCCAAATAAAGAACTAAAAGGGCTTAGCATACGGGCACGCTGCTCTAAAGCCTAGGTGACTATTTAAAATACCAAAATGACCTAAATAAAGGCGTGAAATGCAATTAAGCATCTGCGACAGCAAAATGACTTAACACAGTAACAATACAACAAAAGGATGAAACCGTTTTAACTTTTAAAATACATGTTGAAACGGTTGAAACATAAAAATAAGGTGCACTATTAAAGTTATAAATTATACATAATACTTATAATACGTACTATGCTTGTTTTATTGTTAATCACATAAAACAGTTATTGGTAAGATATAGAAAAACAGTCTACTATGCTGTACAAGGACAAAGTCGGCATTTTTTAAATAGTTTGGTAGGAATTTAAATTTACAAGCGGTGATCACACTGATTCTAGAACACACTGCACAGTCATGGACAAGGGCGTAGCCAGGATTCAAGTTAGAGGGGGGCATAAATTTAATTACCCAATCAACTACTACTATTATTATAGTTTTATTTAATTTTTTATAAATTACAAAAATAATAAGTTGAAACATCATCAGTTTCCGCAAATCTCCTGCAGATCGTAGCTTCTTTTTTTTAAATGTTGTAGAATGTGAATTGCAATAATGATTATAAACCAACTGCCTTTTGCTCTTTATAAATGTTTAGGGGTGGGCAACTGCCCTTCCCTGGCTACGCCCATGGGCATGGATCTATGAATTAACATATTATAGTGTACGTGCATTTTCATAAACTAACATAAATAACGAAAAATTATTTTTATTATCCCTGAGTTCGTCTTCAAATAGTCAGTACTAAAGTCGTTCAAATAGCTTGGTACAGGCCATTGATATTTTCGAGAGTTGAAATTATAGAGGGTAATTATCGAGATTATGCTGTACATCAGTTCTAGTTAGAAGGAAAGTGGAGTTAAAAATTATTCTTAATAAACCCAGTTTGCGGTAGTCACATTGTTATTTTTTAGCATTTAATAACTTTATTATTTGTTTCAAGTAAATGGAAATATTTTTTCTTTGGACATCTATAACAGTGAATATTTAGAGGTAAGTTGCCCATTTCTACAATTATTATTTGTTTAATTATTTTCTAGCATTCTTTTTTGCAATAGTGTGGCTGAAATTGCTTCTCTTGTTATTTATATATGCAACTTCTTATTACACCGGGTAACCGGTTTCAAAACTGAACATAGCAAGTTTTTAATTTTTAGTAAACAAATGGTATGTCTAATGTAATTAATGCCTAAGGACTTTTATCTTCCTCTGTCCTATAATTTAACGTTCTGATCTACGCAACCTTGTTTTTTAAATTAAATTAAATTTTTCTAGTAACCTTGTGATATACCATGCTTTTGCTATGTTCGGTGATGAAACCAGTTATCCAGTATAATAAAATGTGTATTTCCCATGACTTGTCAATACACTACAAAGTACAGTCAGATTTCCATGTCCCGAACTTTTTTGAGTTGATTTTTTCTATAGCTATAATGTTTAAAGAAATGTTGGCATCAAAGGCACATTTTACCTTTTTTAAAAGTGGTTTCCACATCTCAAATTTCTCTACAACTCAAGTTAAAATTTGCAAGTGAATTTGCTTCACTCGAACTTTCTATTGCATCCAATAAAATTTATTTTATGAAGAGATGGATATTTCATTTCTCTATAATCCACTCTTAATAGGTACTAACAATTGTATCTTCGGTTTTCCTTCGCCCTACAGTCACTAATACTTAGTACCATAATGCACTTCGTCTAAAGAATTAAAGGATTTTTATCAGTCAAACATGTGTTTCAATACCCACCCTAATGACAATCATTATCAGTCTGGCTATTGCAAACATTTTCAAGTGTTGTACGCATTCTTTATTCTGACTGTCGCCGTAGTAGTTGCCAGAAAAGGAAGTTTAATATTCTATCTTTATCGAACAAATTGTGTTTAATATGCAAAATTGTTGAAGATGAAAAAAAAAAGGAAAGTGCCATGGTATTTAGGATTCCTCCAAATATATTTTTGATGATTCTAAAGGTACTCATAAAAACTTGTACACTTTTGTGGTACAAGTTTTTATGGCGCAACAATAAATTGGCACGTTGTGTTCACACAAAACCAATAATAGTCTGAAACTGCCCCATAAATGAATTGCGCAACCCGAAATTGTCAATGCCACTTTTTAAACTTGACTTGGCTGTTCACACACAATGCGCCACTTGTTATTGCCAAATCAATCTGCAACTTTTATACAGGTATAGTTGCTATTATGATGAGAAGCTACAAGCTGCTTCCTGAGTAGCAGTTCGTGTACTGCAAAGAGGACAAAAAATAAAACGCCAAAACAGTAAAAAAAAGAATTTGGGGTAAAGATTAGATTAAAAAACACGATTATGATTGCTTATTGAAAAAAGTTAATCCATTAATACACAAGATGAGACAGTGCAGGCCCCTTATCGATACTTCAGCACATTGTAAGCATGGAGCGGTTTTTTCCATGCCCTCCTTTAGATTCATGTTCCGTAAGACACATTCAGTCTATAATCCGTTGAGATAGTGCTTTCGCTGTGGAATGGTCGTTACCATATTATGTTATATGTATCTATGATCGCGCCACATTATAGTTAGTAGCTGCATGTAAAAGTTTGATAATTTACATACGTTTACTAAACGCCACATGCTGGAAGTTAACTATTTCAAAGCCTAGATTGCGGAAATCGCTTTAAAATTGAGTTGATGCTTTATTATTACCGTTAATGGACTGTGCGGATGGGACAGAGAAAGCCTATAATACGGCGGCATTTCACATTTAACACGTGACAACGGATAGAAATTTGTATCCCAATCTTTCACTAACTTAAAAAACCATCCGTAAACAATTTTCCAACTCATGACCTTAAGCTTGACAACCGCATTGTAATATTACACCAATCAGTCAGCGTAGTTACACAACCCCTCAACGTTTATTGCTGATAATCCGAATACATATCACCAAACACATACAAAGAAAAATGACTAATTTCGCTCAAAATCTTTTCAGTTCTTTGCATTATTAATATTCCCCATAAATTGGAGTGAAAATCATCCTGATAGGATATTTCATTTTCGAGATACATTTTACATCCAACTGATGAGACAGAATTCGTATTTATTAATTTTCCGACTTTCCTTTAATGCCCAAGCGGTTGCAGTTTTTACAAAAGCTATGCAGTTTTATGAGACCTTTTATATAATTTTGGGTTGATAACTGTGCCTAAGTATGGTTAATGCGTTTGCACCTTCTTCTTTTTTTCTATTTGGTACAAATGGTACATATTGCCTTTTCTCTTTTGATTCTCTCCCAGATGTCGGTCAATTCAACATTTCATAGGCACTAATGGTCTTCAATTAAACCTATTGAACATAACCTCTGTTCACACTTCCATTTTTTACAATATTTAAAGCAAGCAGAAATACACTCCACGACTGACCTAGCACAGCTGCACTAAAACAGATGTTGTGCAACTTTATATAACCAAGATGTCGGTCAATTCTTACATTGCACAACTTCAGTATTTTCAATTGTTCACAATGCAATTTTTAAAATGATGCAACTTGAAAAGTGGCGTGCAATTTCGAAAATAAATTTTTGAAATTGCAGCGTTATTCACACATTGAAATACGAGAATTGCTCCACTTTACAGGTTGCGCAATACCTACAAAAAGTGTACAAGTGTGCGAGTACCTTAACTTCTCCTGAAGAAGTACTGAAGAAAGCTGAAAATGTTATACCCAATAATCACAAACATTTTAAAGCCTATACTTGCAAAGAGACTGGTGGAAAGTACGACAAGAAACAGTTATCGTCATGGTGGGTGCCAACATGTGATAGCAACAAACTGGAACTGTTGATCGTCGACAAGTCAAAAAATTCTCATTGCTTTAGTAACAAAACGTTTTTACCAGTTACATAGAGAAGTAACAAGAAATCTTTGATGATCAGCATACTGTAAGAAGAATGGCTTCTTAGACAAAAAATTCAAAGTTACAAGCTATGAATTAAAGAATTATCAGTATTCTGAAGCAGCACTGGATGGCATTATAAATCTATCTCGAGTCAAAAGCATAGGATACTAAGGAGTTCCAACCCTAGCAAGGGATATTTTACGTGCTACACATCGTAGTAACATGGGACCACGTCTTTAATCACTTCCGAGTGATGGCATTCTGTAGAAGTTTTTCAGCACATTTCTTTTATTTTTAAAAAACCTCACCGGGACCAGAAATCAAACTCGCGACCCTTACACCCGTATTCATAGTCGTTCGCCAGCGGATCGCCGGCGACTCGCCAGAGATTCGATGAAATAGTAGGTTGGCGGCACTGTACGTCTATGTCAAATTCGAGGTTAGCAGGTTAGATTTTGTGTCAGTTTCTGTCAAAACTGACTGAAAACCTAACCTGATCACCTCGAATTTGACATAGACGTACAGTGCCGCCAACATACTATTTCATCGAATCTCTGGCGAGTCGCCGGCGATCCGCTGGCGAACGACTATGAATACGGGTGTCAGATTCTGAGGTATCAGTCCCGACTACACAGTGGTTTGATAAAAAATAAATGAGTAGTACTATTTTTTGCACTTCCGGGACTAAAGTTAATACTTTAGTCCTTGTAAACAGGGAGTAAGGGCCGGTTCTACAAACCAAGGATAAAGTAATCAGGGGAATAAATACCATAGACTATTCAATTCACCTGTCATCTGTCAAAAAGTAACCAATGAAAATCCAGAATTCTGACGTTTCTTGACCAATCAAAAAAATATCAGCGGATATATCTTCCTAGAAGGTATTCAAGTGACTATTTTTAACAAATGCTATTTTTATTAGAAAAAGTCAATATTAGTGTTCTGTTACTATAGAAACTGTGTAGTTTGTTGCTAGATTTACTGAAAACTAATTTGAAAAAGTAGTTTGGTTCATTAAATAGTCCCTCGAATACCATTCTTAGTCAAAGTTAAGTAGATTATTTTTGCGGTGGTATCACTACTCATGTCCATTGCGCTTTGGATTAGGACTCGTGCTATCGCACTCGTCCTAATCGTACCAAAGCGCAATGGACATTCGTGACACCACCGCAAAAATAGTCGACATAACTTTGACTACTCATGGTATTATAAGTGAAATGATTGCTGAAACAAAGGAAACTATGATAATTATACCTAGTGTACCTGTATAATACTTTAGTAAGAGTTGGGCAAACAGCGAAAAATTTTGGATGATTTTTTCATGGCTACCAAGATTTAATGATATATTGATAAACAAGGTTGGTAAAACTGACACACCAGTTGTTAGTTTTATCAAATTCAAGGTTAGCAGGTTAGGTTTTGCGTTAGTCTGTGTCAAAACTGATGGAAAACCTAACCTGCTAACCTCGAATTTGATGAAACTGACAACTCGTGTGTCAGTTTTACCAACCTTGTTTTTCAATATATCATTAAATCTTGGTAGCCATGAAAAAATGATTCAAAATTTTTCGCTGTTTGCCCTACTCTTATTAAAGTATTATACAGGTACACTAATTATACCTCAAATAGCTTATTCTAGGTATATACCTGCATTGTAAAATCGGCCCTAAAAGTAACTCATTTAATCCCTAGGGACTAAAGTAAAAATGATACCGTAACTATGGTAAATTTATGTACACACGAGGTTAGTAGCTTAGGTTTTGTTTGTCATTTGACACACACTGACGCAAAACTTAATCTGCAAATCTCGAATTTGACATATACTGACAATACACTTCAGTACTGCCAACTGATTCAGGCTATCCAGGACCTGGTGCAATTCAGTTTTTAATAAATTGTAATTGTCAGTTTCCAAATTTTGGAAATGTTTGATGATAATGTTCCCAAAAGTGCAAAAAATAGCGTATATACCTCGGGACTAAAGTGCCTAAATCCCTTGAGTGGTTGTTGCAACAAATTCCACGTGCGGGATTAAATGGTGCACTTTAGTCCCTCATGGTATAATATACTATTATTATACAGGCCATGATGACAGCACAATTTTATATCATCAGAAAATCAGATTTTAATAAATTCTACTGTATTATTTAATGTTATATTTAAAATGATCCTTATCTTTATTTTACCAATCTGCTCTTTATATTTTTATTTTGTTGTCTATATTTGTGGTGCTGACAGTTATAATAACTACGATTTTTAGGATATTGTAAACTATCAACTACAGAATGATTGGAAATTTGTGATTAAGAAAAATGGTTTCGAGGTTTACAATACTTACACAGAAGCCAGGACTGCTGTCGTTAATTGGTTAATGCAAGCACAGGTAAATTAATTTAAGGCATAAATAGCTGTACTATGGGGCAACAAAATTGTAAAGATGTTTAGCATGTAAACAACAACCACTCTTTGGCTATGCATTTCAGGTAATAGTGTAGAGTTTGGGTGAAATTGAAAATTATATTTAATTACTTATTGCAAATCCTGTACATTTATATGTAATACAGTATGATCGAAAAGTTTCAGCGTCTAGAGGGCTGTGGAATTATTTTGTCATGAAATTTTGTTGGCAGTCGTGGTAGTAAAAGTCAAATTGGAATTTTATATCTGTCAGTTTAATGTTTAAGGTTATGTCAGGATTGTCATTTCAACAAAAACAAACATTCTTGTTGAATACATAAAAATGTTAGTAACAAAAACAACTACAGCTATTCAATAGTAATTTGTTTCACAAGGCCAGAAACTGAATTTTTGCGAGTGCGAGTACGGTTTGAGGGCAGAGGCCGAAGGCCGAGGCCCGTTAAGTACGAGCACTCGCAAAACAGTTTCTGGACATGCGAAACACAAAATTTTTTAGACTAAGAAAAACTATATATTTGTTCAAATATCGTGGCTAGATAATTTATTTTTCTTCTGTTGGCAATACATACTTATCGAACGATGTAAGGATTCGAATTTAAAATTGAAAATCAAGTATCTAGTAGGTGTTGTTTTTTGACATTTATATTTATAAATTTTGATGCCATAAGTAATCGGTGCACAATAAGTAGAAGAAAATGGATGATAATATGCCAGAACATATTAAACAAGCAGCTGAAAATGCTATTCAAAACTTCTACCTGAAAAGTCGTATAATTGGTGAGACTGACATCATTATGACAGCAGATTCAGGATTCAGTGCTACCAACCGATTTTCAAATTTCAAAATTTAAATTACACTAGCTGTCATATTGATGCCTAGACATGCAACGATGGTGTTTCTAGCCAATTTAGACGAATGCAAGATTAGTGTTTCTGGATGGAGGCCTAAAAAATGATTTGCTGCATTTTCCATACACAGAACCACCTAGTGCTCGGCATTAAACATCCTGTAAAAGTTAAGTTTATCTGTTAAAATTGTATAGGTTATATTATTAACTAGCTTTACTCATCACTGCCAACATAAATTTAATTTTAAAAAAATCCACAGCTCTCTAGACGTTGAAAGTTTTCGATCATACGGTATTACAGAGACATAAACAATAAAAGACTAAGTACTCAGTAACATTTGGGGATTCAGTAAATTTAATGTTCTAATGTCGCATGTAAGCACCAATATGACATTTGTGAACATTTGCGTTCATGGTGTAGTTTTGACTTTTCACGTGTTCATTTTCTAACCTACAACCCTTTATTTCCTTTGTACCGGGTGATTATAAATGCTTTTCCATCAAGTTCCCTTTGAAATATTAGTTGTATGAATAATATGTTGGTGGCACTGTAAGTCTATGTCAAATTCGAGGTTAGTAGGTTAGATTTTCCGTCAGTCTGTGTCAAAACTGACGGAAAACCTAACCTGCTAACCTCGAATACTGTCGAGGCGCGTTTTGATGATTCAATTTTAATTGATCAATTAAAGTTGATCAACATAAAGTGAACAAGGTTTATATTCACACGTTTCAAGCTAAATTGAATCAACAGTTACTATTAAAGTGGCGTCGAATGTAGTTGTTAGTGCAAGTTTCAACTCTATACAAAGCCAATGATTCATCAGTTGAATGTCAAAAGTTTGACTGGTCAAACTTTTATCGAATCAACTAAAGTTAATCAACTTTAATTGAAACATATGTTAACACACTAATTTTCATTCAATTTTAGTTGATCAACTGTAGTTTACCAACTAAAATTGAATCGTGAGAACCCGTCTGAAGTCTATGTCAAATTCCAGGCTAGCAGGTGAGGTTTTGCATTAGTTTTGATACAGACTGACGCAAAACCTAACCTGTTAACCTCGAATTTGACATAGTCTGACAATGTCATCAACATATCATTCATACAACAAATATTTCAAAGGCAACTTGATGGAAAAGCATTTATAATCACCCGGTGTCAACAACAGTTCTATTCAGAACGCAGATACTTTTGAATTGTTTCATGTAAGTAGTTTCTTATAATATGTTAAATCTTTAATATGTGGTATGTCACTGCTACTGTCACAATAGTGTTAAATGGGTTGCCTATATTGCGTAGTCACTGGGTCTTTAATTTTTTTCGATGTGTCTGTATATCTATTCATCTTTTAACACAGTAGTTGTATTTAATGAGAATTCATGAAATTGTTAATGCTAAAACCTATGCAAAATGCTAATTGTTGTTTCAGGAGTACCTTGGCCAAACCCCAGTGATATTATTTACAACTATTCGTATGTTTGATACCGTATTAGCCAGCATGGTTGTTCCCAAAAACATGTATCAATTAGTTGGGTTAGTTATCTTTTGGATTATCAGCAAATTTGAAGATGCAGTGAATACTTGGACGGTAAAATTATTAACCTTTTTAAAATTTTTATAATATTTATATAGGGTGATTCACGGAAGCCTACTATTCTAAAAACAAACAATCCAAAATACATATCACAGATACTCCAATATCTAAAGTTTTATTTATTATTATTCTTAGTATTTTATTCTACTTATATTTTAAATAAAGTAAGTGAGAACGAAAACAAGTCTAAGTTTAATTTAGATGTTCAGAATGCCTTCAATTAATTTTTTGACACTTCTTTATTTTTCTCAAAAACGATCTTCCTACATGAGCTAGCACTTGCGCTGTAATCAATTGGCAAGCTTCTCTGATTTTTTTTTCAATTTCTCCATATTAACAGAAGTTTGGTAAACCGCACCTTTAATTGTACCCAACAGAGGAAGACCAGGATTTTACATCCATAGATAATGCGCAGGAGCGTTGTCTTACTGATACCACATATTGCATCTTGCATTTCAATCCATTTAATAACCATGGAAATATGTTACGAAGAAAATTTAAATAGATTTAATAGAATACACTCTGAAAATGCACAGTTCTCATCTGGCAAGGGTTGTTAACGCTGCCATTGTTATGAAGACGTGCTTCATAACTGAAAAGAACGTGGTTATTTTCAAAGTTAATTTTCTTTGAGATCCTGAACTAAAGTTACATAATACAAATGAAACTGATTTGCTCTAAAACTTGAAACTGAAGGTTGGTTAATTTCTAGCGGTTCTTTGTTGACGTTCTGCTGTTACCTCTTTTCAATTGTAGTCAATTTTCTCTTAGATTTGCTTCTAGCTTCTGAAAGATTTTAGCAGTAGGGCACCTTTGTTGTGAATATCTCTGACCATATAACCTTGCAGCCTCTGAAGCGTTTCTACGACATTTGTTGGTTTATTCAGCATTAGAATACAGCAATCTCCAAAAGTTGACATCAAATGGGAAAAAATTTGGAAATTCATGGAAAATCAAATCCCGGCGATCACAGGTTGTTCAAAGAAGATTACAAATGGGCCAAACAAAAGTTATGTGACTTCTGTTATCTATCAAATTTAACATTTTTAAAAATAATTGCGAAAAATGCATTTACTAGCAAAGATAGAGAAAAATTGTACCAATGAAGGTTGTTTAGAATGCGATTTTATATTAAACTAGCGAATCACCCGAAACTGGCCTATGATTAAGTCTAAAAATTAGCAAAATTTTAAGCTATCACACAATTTAATCGGTCCAGTATCTTCGGAGGAGATACAGAACAAAGATACATACAAAGAAAGAGACCACCGATTTTATGGTATAGATAATTTCGTCAACATGTGAATCTTGCTTTATTGTAGTAATTTTATCATATCGGTTGGAATTCCATCGGGGCTAGTTGCTCTCCTAATTTTGGCTCTATTAATTGCGCTTTCAACTTGTATAATTACAGGTCTTGTAAAGGCATTTTGTATCACATGGTGAGCACCTCCTTCATCTGAGAACAGTTCTTGTATATACTCGTTCCATCTATATAGTTTTTCACATTTTCTCAATTAGAATTTTTCCTTCTTTTTCTATTACTTTTCCGAAATTATTACTGCATTCTATACCCGTTAACTGTTAGTTTTTTTATGTACGTGAAAGTTATTGTATCTGTTTTCGCAATCCTCAATCACTCTTCATTCTTGAGTGTACCATTCATTTCTTATTTTTAGTTTTTTATTTTTCTCTTTTCGAGTTTAAGTTTATAGCCATCATCATGATCTTTTTCTGGGAAGGGATAGAGTAGTGGTTTTCTGTTGCCTTCTACACCGCTGTAACAACACCGTTACTGTGGATATCACCGCGCCATTGGTTTTCCATCCTTACTGATTTCTGTAATCTCTGGCTCCTGGTATAGAAAAGGCAGCTGCCCCTTTTCAATCCTTATATTACGGGAGAGGTCTCCTAGATGGATTTTTTACCTCAGCTTTGATGCCCATCACACCAACCTATGTAATTTTTCAGCTACCTCTCATATCTGAGAGGCATTCCCCGATCCGCAACCTGGGGACACACCCGATGGGGGTTGCAGGTCCCCTACACATTTTATATTTAGGTTCTTTTTAGCGTTGATTTTTAAAAATTATTGCAATCAAATCTACTCCTTTAATCTTAGGGCGAATAGTGTGGAATATGTCGTTCATTCATTCATTATCTTTAGCCTCTTTTTACCTTTTATAATTTAAAAATGCCTGAGGATGATTACATTATTTTGTTTGAAGCAGCCGAAACATATGTAGTGATGCTTTTCTTTTAAAACCTTGAATAGTTGAATTTTATCTAAAAAAATTTAAACAAATCGGCAAGACAATTTTTTTCATTTATTCCCCCGTTTCCACAATGTTGGACCGATTTGAATATATAAATATAATTCAGTTTTTATTTTAGGCATCAAAGATGGTAACTTTATGTAATGGTGCTTATTCTGTGCGACAGTTTTTAAGGATGGAAATGAAACTCTTAGCCTTTTTTGGGTTTGATTTGAAGCTTCCAGATATAACTTTATATGCATCTTTTTACATAAGAAAATTAGGTAATGAATCTGATGTAAGTAGTACACCTAATCGTAGTTACTTAAGTTTTGCCTTTATAACATTCAGTAGTATTTAATTATAGAAAAATACCAACTGTATTGCTCAAATTTCTAATATTTTAGAAAATAGACTTAGTTCTGTCAGCAGTGAAAATTAAGGTCAGAAATTAATAGTTTTCATATAGTACCTAGTTACAATTTTTTTATTTTATTCAAAAATATGGGTTTCCCTTTTAAATAATAAGAAAATATAGTCTAATAAAAGATATTGCTAAAGATAATTATTTTTTAATAATAATTACAATACGTATTCAAATGGTATAAACTTACCGTAATAATTGTCTTTCTTTTAGTTGTTTTTAAATAGTGTGTATTACATTCTGGAATGTTACGCTTTAAATATCAACTTTTCAACTTTACCACATTCAGTGCTGGCAGCTGCAGCTGTTTGCTTAGCTGGAAATTATCATCCACTCACGAATGAATGGGATCAACTGAAAAATGTAGTAGGATTTTATGGAAAAGTAGAATTAAAAGATGTAATGCAGGACATGCTAGAACATATCCAAAGGGTGCAAGATCCCAGTTATGCATATCGTCAACCTTACCTAAAATATGCTACCAAAGAAAAAATACAAGCCAGTGTTGTTCTATTGCATAAACTTGTTGCAACGTGACTGTTTTATACAAAGAAGCAGTTTGGGTTAAAGATGTGTAGAATTAAGGTATTCACTTTTTCCATTTTGCTGTACCTTACAGCAAATGGTGCTTTTTGCCTTTAATGAGATTTTAATAAAATCGCTTGCAGCTTTGAATATACTGTATTTATTACCACATTTTAGTATTTGATTCGAATTTTTTTAAACAGCATTTATTAAATATTTGAAAAAAAAACCATTGAAGTAGTTTCAACAATCTAACTTATAGTTTCTTATTGGTATAGCACACAGCAAAATGTGAAAGGTGGATGTTGGAAGTTTTTTAATTAGGAAAAAGTTATTTTTAATCTAAGCTATTTCTTTACATTTTAGAGTATTTATACAATTTTAAGGTTTATATTGTTGAATGTAATGCACAGCATAATCTTGATTATATTTTAATTATTGATTTTCAATCAACTGTAGTTTTAAGTCATGTTGATGTGAGTTTTATTATATAACTATGAGAAAATATGCTGTGCACTTTGATTCTGTTTTTATGTATATCCAGTATAGTATATTTTAATTTTTATATTTTATGTTTATAGAATAATGAATGTCGCTAGTAAATGTGTTAATTTTTAATATTAACGCTACATATTTTTGCAGTGCGGTACTGTGGTGTATTTAATGTCATATAATATAATCTTATTTTTAAATATGTTGCTTTCTCATTAATAAAGAGTTCTGCTTTGTATATTGTGTTTTTGTAGCTCTATGTTCCACCATGGGAACTTACTGAAATAAGTCGGAAGTAAATCAATATTGTGTTTTTAAATGTAGGTACAGTGGTCTGTTTCTGTTTTAAGATTTGACTTCATAATTTCTAGGACGGTGATCTGTCATGCTTTTAGTGGAGATGTCTTGATATGAAGCAATAAAGCTAAATAAACTTCTCCACGAACATTTATTTAACTACGTTATAAACTTCATTAAGTCTGAATTCATTATTATTTGACATATTTTCAAAAATTTCAAGTAAATTAAACAAAATACTTTTATTAGCTACAGTGCTTTCAGAAATGATTGAACTTTTTTGAATGGTCATGGTTATACAACGAATGAATAATATGTTGGTGGCACTGTAAAAGTCTATGTCAAATTCGAAATTATCAGGTTAAGTTTTGTGTCAGTTTTGACATAGACTGACGCAAAACCTAACCTACTAACCTCGAAAAACGTTCGATCATTTCTGGAGGCACTTTATTTGCAAAATGTTGTAATTTTTATTAGGATCAAAGCTGTGGTTAGACTCCAAAATGTGATTAGCAAAAGCAGATTTATTAGGTTGGTCGATTGTAAAATTATTGTTTTTAATACAAGCGGAATGTTTTTTTATTCTTTTTCTGAAAGTACGTCCAGTTTGACCAATATAAAAACAGTCGCATGACGAACAGTCAAGACAGTAGACACCGCAGATCGTTCTTATAAAGGGGTGGGATCTTTATTGAAGACTACAAATTTCTGAAGGGAATTGGTAGTAGAAAAGGAAATTTGAAAATAATATTTAGTTAAAATGTTTTTTATGGACATAGAAATTGTACCACAATAAGGAATTGAATAAAAAATCTTATTTTTAGAATTATTGATAGGGGTTAAGTTTGTTGAAAGTTTTATTCGGAGTTTATGATAAGTAGGTAAAATTAGTTGAAGAGGATAACTGTTTTTAATAGCAAAATACGTCTTATTCGCACGTTACCGTTCAAGGCGTGTTTTAATAATTTATTAAAACGCTTTGGCGTAAATTTTAATGTCAACATAACCTACAATATCTAACACAACATGACGGAAAAAGTGTCACCCAACTAAGTTTTTATATTTCTGTTACGACCTTAGAAAAAATACCGGATGATACACGTGTATAAGAGCCATTAAAGCACTAGCGACGTTAAAAGCACTCCGCTAGCGCGTCGTGCTCTTAAACTCGTCGCACGTGCTTTAAAGGCGTACTTATACACCTGTATCATAATATACTATTATGGGCATAGAAATTTTACCATAATAAGGAATTGAATAAAAAATCTTATTTTCAGAATTATTGATAAGGGTTAAGTTTGTTTAAAGTTTTATTCGGAGTTTATGATAAGTAGGTAAAATTAGTTGAAGAGGATAACTGTTTTTAATAGCAAAATACGTCTTATTCGCACGTTACCGTTCAAGGCGTGTTTTAATAATTTATTAAAACACGCTTTGGCGTAAATTTTAATGTCAACATAACCTAGAATATCTAACACAACATGACGGAAAAAGTGTCACCCAACTAAGTTTTTATATTTCTGTTACGACCTTAGAAAAAATACCGGATGATACACGTGTATAAGAGCCATTAAAACACTAGCGACGTTAAAAGCACTCCGCTAGCGCGTCGTGCTCTTAAACTCGTCGCACGTGCTTTAAAGGCGTACTTATACACCTGTATCATAATATACTATTATAGGCATAGAAATGTTACCATAATAAGGAATTGAATAAAAAATCTTATTTTCAGAATTATTGATAGGGGTTAAGTTTCTTAAAAGGTTTTATTCGAAGTTTATGATAAATAGGTAAAATTCGTTGAAGAGAATAATTGCAATAGCAATCAATTTAATGATGTGGAATTCTATATCTTCTAATGGAAAGTAAACGTCTAAA
This sequence comes from Agriotes lineatus, assembly GCA_940337035.1. Lineage (NCBI taxonomy): Eukaryota > Metazoa > Arthropoda > Insecta > Coleoptera > Elateridae > Agriotes > Agriotes lineatus. Next base: position 68,435 of record CALNHX010004354.1, read on the forward strand.
TAAAAATTGAAAATTAGCAAGTTTATGGGACAAGGGATGAAAGGAAGAGTAAGGGATAGTATGGTCAATACAACTAGGCTTCCTATAAATACTAAAATTTAAAGATTTAATGATGGAACTATTGGTTTTTGTGATCAAAATTGTTTGATCCTGTAAAATTTAAGAGATATGAAAGTAGAGATCAATAACTCAATACTAACAACCCAGAACCAGACCAATACCCTACAGTGGAACCACTAGCAGGACCATCAAAATTCGAAGACTTCATAAGGACAAAATTAACTGAAAACTTGTCCAAAATAGCTCCTGAATCTAAAAAGAGAAAAACCCAAGAATAAAGGTAAAAACAAGCTAAAGGAAGGGACTGAAAAAATAAAAGGACGAAGGACTTCATCTGAATCTTCAGGAGCTGAAATGGTTTTAGAAAGCGAGTTTGAAGGAGAAGATTCAGTAAAGATGAAAATGAAGATGTAGAAGAAAATGTTATAAATGGTTGTGCAACTGTAACTGTAAACAACATCCACCGTGGTAGTTTTGTTCTAGTAGAATTCATATACAATCGCAACACAAAGAAGGAATCTGTTAAAATATTTGTTGCTCAAATTTTGATTCAAATTTGAACGATCAGTATCGAATCAGTTGTTTACGAAACTACAAAGAAAAACGAAATACATATGTATTCCCCCAAGTACTCGATGTAAACATAATTGAATATATTCAAATAAAATCTTTACTACCAGAACCAAAAATTTATAGAGGACGCCATATTTTTTCTAACGTAGGTTAGATTTTGTATAAACTGTACGTTTTAATTTCCTTCAAATATACAAATAAATATACCTACTTAATGTTTTTTTTTGTGTTTTATATTTACCTTTATTACCTATGTCTAAAACAATTATTCTTTAAGACAAATGCAGCTCATAAGGTTTTTTATAAAAAATAATATTCAATTTAGTGATGAATTTGGTTCCTTTGTTTATTTAGACATGCAAAACTTTTTAAAATTTACTGTGTTTCAAATGAAACAAAAAGCTGTTATTTGTGTACGTTTAGGGCATGTCCCTTATTACCCGCAATGAATGAACAATGAATTAAGAAGCAAATGACAGAGTAGTAGACAAAAAAAAATGTATTTATATCTACCGACTGAACAGTAAAGTCTATTCAATTAAAGTTGTACTTTTTGGAATCATACATTGAGGTAAGTTCCCTGAATTAATTTGAATTTTTTAATGTTAATGGTTTCAAAGAAAAACAAGCGTGTCCACTATTAGCCCTTCAGTCCACAATTACCCTCCGCTCCCCTAAGTAAAGTTTCTACTTGGTTATTGATAAGGTCTGAATCTACAAACATTTCTTTTAATAAATCAACACATTCATTAGAAGGAATGCTAGGAAAAAGGTTGCTTACATCAAAAGAACAGAGAGTGACATTTGCAGGTACCTAAATTTAATTTAGTATTTTAGTAAGCTCTATGAAGTTTTTTATGGCAAATTTGGGTTTGAAATTAATAACGTTACGGATTAATTTGTTGAGCCAAGATGTAATAACCGATACGGGGGTGTTGGAAAAGGAAACTACCGGTCTAATAGGATATTGGGTTTAAGGATTATTGATAGGCCATATAATTTAGGGATGGAAGGATTCATAATAAGTAAGGAAAGGGGGTTGATATTTAAGAATTTAATATTATCCAAATGGTCTCTAACCGTCTGTCTAACTGCTGTAATGAAACTGAGAAGAGGGTCTTTATTAAAAATTTCAAAATCAATAAAATCACAGACCCTGCCAATATAATCGCTCTTGTCCAAAATGACAAAGCAATGACCTTTGTTAGCTTTAGTGCACAATAAATTAGATTCTTGATTTTTTTTGGAAAGAGTATAGCCTAAGTAGTTTTGTCCAAAACGTGTGAATTATTAAGATTAGGCAAAGTATTTTTGTAATTAGAAATCTTCCTGCTGATCTCGGCCCTAACAAGATCAAGATCGTCAATGCCTGAAGACAATATGATTTTCTCGGAGTGAATAGCTAAATCATTAAGGCAATTTTGATTAATGTTACATACCAAGTTGTTCTTCAAGCCCTTATCTATAACGTTAATCTCAGTATCACTGAATTCTACATTACTTAAATTTAGAGTTTATTTGTGAAATTTAAAGTTAAAATTAGTTTGAATTTTTTTTAAAATTCAAATGGGATATATTACAATCAAAATCTGAGTAATTATTTAAATTAAAACCAGAAGGGTTGTTAGGGTTAAATTGTTTAGTTCTGAAAATTATTGCTGTTAGTGGAATGGTTAAAATTGAAATGTTTAGTTCTTAAATTCTTTAGTTTTTTTACAAAGTTTGGAATTAATGTTTTTGCCAAAGTAGTACAAATCTAAATTAAATTTACCTGAACATTTCACTCTCCGTTCTTTTGATGTAAGCAACCTTTTTCCTAGCATTCCTTCTGATGAATGTGTTGATTTATTAAAAGAAATCCTTGTAGATTCAAACCTTAACAATAACCAAGTTGAAACGTTACTAGCTTGTTTAATTTTATCCTTGTCACAAAACTTTTTCAAATTTGATTCTTTCCTTTTTAAAGAAAAGTCTGGTTTAGCTATGGGATCTAACCTATCACCTCTTTTAGCAGAGATTTTCATGAATAACCTGGCAAACAAAATTTTCATTGAAGTCCCCTCCATTCACAACGTTATTTACTGGGGTAGGTATGTGGATGATATTCTGGTAATTTTCAATTCTAATAATCCAAACATTAACAATCATATCACTTGGCTTAACTAAGTACATCACAATATTAAATTCACTTTTGAAACTGAACACAATAACTCTTTATCTTTTCTTGATATTTTGATCACAAAAAACAATAGTTCCATCGCTAAATTTTTAAATTTTAGTAGATATTTATAGGAAGCCCAGTTGTACTGACCATACTATCTTTTGCTCTTCTTTTCATCCCTTGCCCCATAAACTTGGTAATTTACAATTTTTATTTAGACGTTTACTTTCCATTCCTATGTCAGTATAGAATTCAACATCATTAAATTGATTGCTATTGCAAGTATTCTCTTCAACGAATTTTACCTATTTATCATAAACTTCGAATAAAACCTTTTAAGAAACTTAACCCCTATCAATAATTCTGAAAATAAGATTTTTTACTCAATTCCTTATTATGGTAAAATTTCTATGCCCATAATAGTATATTATGATACAGGTGTATAAGTACCTACGCCTTTAAAGCACGTGCGACGAGTTTAAGAGCACGACGCGCTAGCTGAGTGCTTTTAACGTCGCTAGTGCTTTAATGGCTCTTATACACGTGTATCATCCGGTATTTTTTCTAAGATCGTAACAGAAATATAAAAACTTAGTTGGATGATACTTTTTCCGTCATGTTGTGTTAGATATTCTAGGTATGTTGACATTAAAACTTACGGCAAAGCGTGTTTTAATAAACTATTCAAACACGCTTCCAACGGTAACGTGCGAATAAGACGTATTTTGGGCGCTAATATTAAGAGTGCTACAAACGTCGCTTTTGACACTAGAAATAGTGCAAAACATTGTCATTTTGACACTGTTATGAATAATACAGTTTATTCAATGCTCTCTATTACATGTCACACGAACTACTAGTATTAATCTAATCTACTATAACATCTTTCCCTTTATAATAACTACATAATTCCTAAACAATAAACAAAACATAAGTATCAAATAAACAACATATAAGTATCCTAATCTAAATATCGAGCCGGCCTCTTCACCACTCGTCCGCTTCTTGACGTCATGGTTGAATCTATTTCGACTGTCTTTCGAGGATCTGGCGATTGGTATCTGGGACTTCTTTCTTCCATGTCGTTTGTTTTTGTTATGTCTTCTCCATCATCCACTATTGTACGTTGTTGTCTTATGTGTGTGTTTTGTATGTCTATCATCTGGGTTTCTTTTTGAGCATTATCTCCATCTATTTTTTCTTTTAAATGTTCTCTATTCCGTCGATATGCTGTACCACTCTTTTCTACTTCATATGATCTCGAACTTAATTTGTTTTTTACTCTGGCTTCTTGCCATACTACTCCTGTTGGTAGGGGTTGCATGTAAACTTCTTCACCAACCTCTAAGTCTGGTAGAGCTTTAGCTTTTTTATCATAATTATTTATTTTTATACTGTTGTTTTTTGTATTTGATTTTGTCGGTTACCTTTTCTTCAATTCTTCACCTAATAAGCTCCTGAAGTCTTGATGTTAACTAAATTAATATTGAAATGAAAACTAAGAAGCTTGCAGAATTTATAGTAAACAAAAACTACAATTTATCTAACTGCATCGGCGTCTTAGCATAACCAACTTTGAATTGTTAGGTTCAAAAAAATCGAATGTGACACCTTAATCTACGGAATAGCTTTATATTAAAAATTTGCCAATTCTACTAACACAAATAATGCTGCTAACACTTACCGTTCGCTTTGGCTAATTTTTTAGCTTTCCATTAATTGAATATGGCACCCAATAAGCTCCTGAAACCATTATATTAACTAAATTAATATTGAAATGAAAGCTAGGAAACTTGCAGGATTTATAGTAAATAAAAAATACAATTTATCTAACTCTATCGGCGTCTTAGCGTAACCAACTTTGAATTGTTAGGTTCCAAAAAATCGAATGTGACACCTTAATGTACGGAATAGCTTTATATTAATAATTTGCCAATTCTACTAACACAAATAATGCTGCTAACATTTACCGTCCGCTATGGCTAATTTGTGAGCTTCCCATTAATTGAATATGGCACCTAATAAGATCCTGAAGCCATTATTTTAAATAAATTAATATTGAAATGCAAGCTAGGAAAATTGCAGAATTTATAGTAAATAAAAAATACATTTTATCAAACTCCATCGGCGTCTTAGCGTAACCAACTTTGAATTGTTAGGTTCCACAAATCGAATGTGACACCTTAATGTACGGAATAGCTGTATAGTAATGATTTGCCAATTCTAATAACACAAATAATCCTGCTAACACTTACCGTCCGCTTTGGCAAATTTTTGAGTTTCCCATTAATTGAATATGCCACCTAATAAGCTCCTGGTGCCATTATTTTAACTAAGTTAATATTGAAATGTGAGCTAGGAAACTTGCAGGATTTATAGTAAATAAAAAATACAATTTATCTAACTCTATCGGCGTCTTAGCGTAACCAACTTTGAATTGTTAGGTTCCAAAAAATCGAATGTGACACCTTAATGTACGGAATACCGTTATATTAATAATTTGCCAATTCTACTAACACAAATAATGCTGCTAACACTTACCGTTCGCTATGGCTAATTTTTGGGCTTCCCATTAATTGAATATGGCACCTAATAAGCTCCTGAAGCCATTATTTTAATTAAATTAATATTGAAATAAAAGCTAGGAAGCTTGCAGGATTTATAGTAAATAAAAAATACATTTTATCTAACTCCATCGGCGTCTTAGCGTAACCAACTTTGAATTGTTAGGTTCCACAAATCGAATGTGACACCTTAATGTACGGAATAGCTGTATAGTAATGATTTGCCAATTCTAATAACACAAATAATGCTGCTAACACTTACCGTTCGCTTTGGCTAATTTTTGAGCTTCCCATTAATTGAATATGCCACCTAATAAGCTCCTGGTGCCATTATTTTAACTAAGTTAATATTGAAATGTGAGCTAGGAAACTTGCAGGATTTATAGTAAATAAAAAATACAATTTATCTAACTCCATCGGCGTCTTAGCGTAACCAACTTTGAATTGTTATTTTCCACAAATCGAATGTGACACCTTAATGTACGGAATAGCTGTATAGTAATGATTTGCCAATTCTACTAACACAAATAATGCTGCTAACACTTACCTTTCGCTTTGGCAAATTTTTGAGCTTTCCATTAATTGAATATGGCACCTAATAAGCTCCTGAAACCATTATATTAACTAAATTAATATTGAAATGAAAGCTAGGAAACTTGCAGGATTTATAGTAAATAAAAAATACAATTTAACTAACTCTATCGGCGTCTTAGCGTAACCAACTTTGAATTGTTAGGTTCCAAAAAATCGAATGTGACACCTTAATGTACGGAATAGCGTTATATTAATAATTTGCCAATTCTACTAACACAAATAATGCTGCTAACACTTACCGTTCGCTATGGCTAATTTTTGGGCTTCCCATTAATTGAATATGGCACCTAATAAGCTCATGAAGCCATTATTTTAATTAAATTAATATTGAAATGAAAGCTAGGAAGCTTGCAGGATTTATAGTAAATAAAAAATACATTTTATCTAACTCCATCGGCGTCTTAGCGTAACCAACTTTGAATTGTTAGGTTCCACAAACAGAATGTGACATCTTAATGTACGGAATAGCTGTATAGTAATGATTTGCCAATTCTAATAACACAAATAATGCTGCTAACACTTACCGTTCGCTTTGGCTAATTTTTGAGCTTCCCATTAATTGAATATGCCACCTAATAAGCTCCTGGTGCCATTATTTTAACTAAGTTAATATTGAAATGTGAGCTAGGAAACTTGCAGGATTTATAGTAAATAAAAAATACAATTTATCTAACTCCATCGGCGTCTTAGCGTAACCAACTTTGAATTGTTAGGTTCCACAAATCGAATGTGACACCTTAATGTACGGAATAGCTGTATAGTAACGATTTGCCAATTCTACTAACACAAATAATGCTGCTAACACTTACCGTTCGCTATGGCTAATTTTTGGGCTTCCCATTAATTGAATATGGCACCTAATAAGCTCCTGAAGCCATTATTTTAATTAAATTGATATTGAAATGAAAGCTAGGAAGCTTGCAGGATTTATAGTAAATAAAAAATACATTTTATCTAACTCCATCGGCGTCTTAGCGTAACCAACTTTGAATTGTTAGGTTCCAAAAATCGAATGTGACAGCTTAATGTACGGAATAGCTGTATAGTAATGATTTGCCAATTCTACTAACACAAATAATGCTGCTAACACTTACCGTTCGCTTTGGCTAATTTTTGAGCTTCCCATTAATTGAATATGCCACCTAATAAGCTCCTGGTGCCAATATTTTAACTAAGCTAATATTGAAATGAGAGCTAGGAAACTTTCAGGATTTATAGTAATTATAAAATACTATTTATCTATTTCCATCGGCGACTTAGCGTAACCAACTTTGAATTGTTAGGTTCCAAAAATCGAATGTGACACCTTAATGTACGGAATAGATTTATATTAATAATTTCCCAATTCTACTAACACAGATAATGCTGCTAACACTTACCTTTCGCTTGGATAATTTTTGAGCTTCCCATTAATTGAATATGGCACCTAATAAGCTCCTGAAGCCATTATTTTAACTAAATTAATGTTGAAATGAAAGCTAGGAAGCTTGCAGAATTTATAGTAAATAAAAAATACAATTTATCTAACTCCATCGGCGTTTTAGCGTAACCAACTTTGAATTGTTAGGTTCCAAAAATCGAATGTGACAGATTAATGTACGGAATAGCTGTATAGTACTGATTTGCCAATTCTACTAACACAAATAATGCTGCTAACACTTACCTTTCGCTTTGGCAAATTTTTGAGCTTTCCATTAATTGAATATGGCACCTAATAAGCTCCTGAAACCATTATATTAACTAAATTAATATTGAAATGAAAGCTAGGAAACTTGCAGGATTTATAGTAAATAAAAAATACAATTTATCTAACTCTATCGGCGTCTTAGCGTAACCAACTTTGAATTGTTAGGTTCCAAAAAATCGAATGTGACACCTTATGTACGGAATAGCGTTATATTAATAATTTGCCAATTCTACTAACACAAATAATGCTGCTAACACTTACCGTTCGCTATGGCTAATTTTTGGGCTTCCCATTAATTGAATATGGCACCTAATAAGCTCATGAAGCCATTATTTTAATTAAATTAATATTGAAATGAAAGCTAGGAAGCTTGCAGGATTTATAGTAAATAAAAAATACATTTTATCTAACTCCATCGGCGTCTTAGCGTAACCAACTTTGAATTGTTAGGTTCCACAAATCGAATGTGACATCTTAATGTACGGAATAGCTGTATAGTAATGATTTGCCAATTCTAATAACACAAATAATGCTGCTAACACTTACCGTTCGCTTTGGCTAATTTTTGAGCTTCCCATTAATTGAATATGCCACCTAATAAGCTCCTGGTGCCATTATTTTAACTAAGTTAATATTGAAATGTGAGCTAGGAAACTTGCAGGATTTATAGTAAATAAAAGATACAATTTATCTAACTCCATCGGCGTCTTAGCGTAACCAACTTTGAATTGTTAGGTTCCACAAATCGAATGTGACACCTTAATGTACGGAATAGCTGTATAGTAACGATTTGCCAATTCTACTAACACAAATAATGCTGCTAACACTTACCGTTCGCTATGGCTAATTTTTGGGCTTCCCATTAATTGAATATGGCACCTAATAAGCTCCTGAAGCCATTATTTTAATTAAATTGATATTGAAATGAAAGCTAGGAAGCTTGCAGGATTTATAGTAAATAAAAAATACATTTTATCTAACTCCATCGGCGTCTTAGCGTAACCAACTTTGAATTGTTAGGTTCCAAAAATCGAATGTGACAGCTTAATGTACGGAATAGCTGTATAGTAATGATTTGCCAATTCTACTAACACAAATAATGCTGCTAACACTTACCGTTCGCTTTGGCTAATTTTTGAGCTTCCCATTAATTGAATATGCCACCTAATAAGCTCCTGGTGCCAATATTTTAACTAAGCTAATATTGAAATGAGAGCTAGGAAACTTGCAGGATTTATAGTAATTATAAAATACTATTTATCTATTTCCATCGGCGACTTAGCGTAACCAACTTTGAATTGTTAGGTTCCAAAAATCGAATGTGACACCTTAATGTACGGAATAGATTTATATTAATAATTTCCCAATTCTACTAACACAGATAATGCTGCTAACACTTACCTTTCGCTTGGATAATTTTTGAGCTTCCCATTAATTGAATATGGCACCTAATAAGCTCCTGAAGCCATTATTTTAACTAAATTAATGTTGAAATGAAAGCTAGGAAGCTTGCAGAATTTATAGTAAATAAAAAATACAATTTATCTAACTCCATCGGCGTTTTAGCGTAACCAACTTTGAATTGTTAGGTTCCAAAAATCGAATGTGACAGATTAATGTACGGAATAGCTGTATAGTACTGATTTGCCAATTCTACTAACACAAATAATGCTGCTAACACCTACCGTTCGCTTTGGCTAATTTTTGAGCTTCCCTTTAATTGAATTTGGCACCTAATAAGCTCCAGAAGCCATTATTTTAGTTAAATTAATATTGAAATGAGAGCTAGGAAACTTGCAAGATTTATAGTAAATAAAAAATACATTTTATCTAACTGAATCGGCGTCTTAGGGTATCCAACTTTGAATTGTTAGGTTCCAACAAATCGAATGTGACACCGTAATGTCCGGAATAGCTTTATATTAATAATTTGCCAATTCTACTAACACAACTAATGCTGTTAACACTTGCCGTTCGCTTTGACTAATTTTTGAGCTTCCCATTAATTGAATATGGCACCTAATGAGCTTCTGAAGCCATTATTTTAAATAAATTAATATTGAAATGCAAGCTAGGAAGCTTGCAGAATTTATAGTAAATAAAAAATACATTTTATCTAACTCCATCGGCGTCTTAGCTTAACCAACTTTGAATTGTTAGGTTCCACAAATCGAATGTGACACTTTAATGTACGGAATAGCTGTATAGTAATGATTTGCCAATTCTAATAACACAAATAATGCTGCTAACACTTACCGTTCGCTTTGGCTAATTTTTGAGCTTCCCATTTATTGAATATGCCATCTAATAAGCTCCTGGTGCCATTATTTTAACCAAGTTAGTATTGAAATGTGAGCTAGGAAACTTGCAGGATTTATAGTAAATTAAAATACAATTTATCTAACTCTATCGGCGTCTTAGCGTAACCAACTTTGAATTGTTAGGTTCCAAAAAATCGAATGTGACACCGTTATGTACGGAATTGCTTTATATTAATAATTTGCCAGATCTACTAACACAAATAATGCTGCTAACACTTACCGTTCGTTTTGGCTAATTTTTGAGCTTCCCATTAATTGAATATGGCACCTAATAAGCTTCTGAAGCCATAGTTTTAACTAATTATTACTGAATGAAAGCTAGGAATCTTGCAGAATTTATAGTAAACAAAAAATACAATTTATCTAACTGTATTGGTGTCTTTGGGTATATAACTTTGAATTTTAGGTTCCAAAAAATCGAATGTGACACCGTAATGTACGGAATAGCTTTATATTAATAATTTGCCAATTCCACTAACACAAATAATGCTGCTAACAGTTACCGTTCGCTTTGGATAATTTTTGAGCTTCCCATTAATTGAATATGGCACGTAATAAGCTCCTGAAGCCATTATTTTAACTAAATTAATATTGAAACGAGAGCTAGGAAACTTGCAGGATTTATAGTAAATAAAAAATACAATTTATCTAACTCCATCGGCGTCTTAGCGTAACCAACTTTGAATTGTTAGGTTCCAAAAATCGAATGTGACACCTTAATGTACGGAATAGCTGTATAGTAATGATTTGCCAATTCTACTAACACAAATAATGCTTCTAACACCTACCGTTCGGTTTGGCTAATTTTTGAGCTTCCCATTAATTGAATATGGCACCTAATAAGCTCCTGAAGCCGTTATTTTAACTAAATTAACATTGAAATGAAAGCTAGGAAGCTTGCAGAACTTATAGTAAATAAAAAATACATTTTATCTAACTCAATCGGCGTCTTAGCGTAACCAACTTTGAATTGTTAGGTTCCACAAATCGAATGTGACACTTTAATGAACGGAATAGCTGTATAGTAATGATTTGCCAAATCTAGTAACACAAATAATGCTGCTAACACTTACCGTTCGCTTTGGATAATTTTTGAGCTTCCCATTAATTGAATATGGCAACTAATAAGCTCCTGAAGCCATTATTTTAACTAAATTAATATTGAAATGAGAGCTAGGAAACTTGCAGGATTTATAGTAAATAAAAAATACAATTTATCTAACTCCATCGGCATCTTAGCGTAACCAACTTTGAATTGTTATGTTTCAAAAATCGAATGTGACACCTTAATGTACGGAATAGCTGTATAGTAATGATTTGCCAAATCTAATAACACAAATAATGCTGCTAACACTTACCGTTCGCTTTGGCAAATTTTTGAGCTTCCCATTAATTGAATATGGCACCTAATAAGCTCCTGAAGCCGTTATTTTAACTAAATTAACATTGATATGAAAGCTAGGAAACTTGCAGGATTTATATTAAATAAAAAATACAATTTATCTAACTCTATCGGAGTCTTAGCGTAACCAACTTAGAATTGTTAGGTTCCAAAAAATCGAATGTGACACCGTAATGTACGGAATAGCTTTATATTAATAATTTGCCAATTCCACTAACACAAATAATGCTGCTAACACTTACCGTTCGCTTTGGATAATTTTTGAGCTTCCCATTAATTGAATATGGCACCTAATAAGCTCCTGAAGCCATTATTTTAACTAAATTAATATTGAAATGAGAGCTAGGAAACTTGCAGGATTTATAGTAAATAAAAAATACAATTTATCTAACTCCATCGGCATCTTAGCGTAACCAACTTTGAATTGTTATGTTTCAAAAATCGAATGTGCCACCTTAATGTACGGAATAGCTTTATAGTAATGTTTTGCCAATTCTACTAACACAAATAATGCTGCTAACACTTACCGTTCGCTTTGGCTAATTATTGAGCTTCCCATTAATTGAATATGGCACCTAATAAGCTCCTGAAGCCGTTATTTTAACTAAATTAACATTGAAATGAAGGCTAGGAAACTTGCAGGATTTATATTAAATAAAAAATACAATTTATCTAACTCTATCGGCGTCTTAGCGTAACCAACTTTGAATTGTTAGGTTCCAAAAAATCGAATGTGACACCGTAATGTACGGAATAGCTTTATATTAATAATTTGCCAATTCCACTAACACAAATAATGCTGCTAACACTTACCGTTCGCTTTGGATAATTTTTGAGCTTCCCATTAATTGAATATGGCACCTAATAAGCTCCTGAAGCCATTATTTTAACTAAATTAATATTGAAATGAGAGCTAGGAAACGTGCAGGATTTATAGCAAATAAAAAATACAATATATCTAACTCCATCGGCGTCTTAGCCTACCCAACTTTGCATTGTTAGCTTCAAAATAATCGAATGTGTCACCGTAATGTACGAAATAGCTTTATATTAATAATTTGCCAATTCCACTAACACAAATAATGCTGCTAACACTTACCGTTCGCTTTGGATAATTTTTGAGCTTCCCATTAATTGAATATGGCACCTAATAAGCTCCTGAAGCCATTAATTTAACTAAATTAATATTGAAATAAGAGCTAGCAAACTTGCAGGATTTATAGTAAATAAAAAATACATTTTATCTAACTGAATCGGCGTCTTAGGGTATCCAACTTTGAATTGTTAGGTTCCAACAAATCGATTGTGACCCCTTAATGTACGGAATAGCTGTGCAGTAATGATTTGCCAATTCTACTAACACAACTAATGCTGTTAACACTTACCGTTCGCTTTGGCTAATTTGTGAGCTTCCCATTAATTGAATATGGCACCTAATAAGCTCCTGAAGCCGTTATTTTAACTAAGTTAACATTGAAATGAAAGCTAGGAAACTTGCAGGATTTATAGTAAATAAAAAATACAATTTAACTAACTCCATCGGCGCCTTAGCGTACCCAACTTTGCATTGTTATGTTCCAAAAATCGAATGTGACACCTTAATGTACGGAATAGCTGTATAGTAGTGATTTGCCAATACTACTAACACAAATAATGCTGCTAACACTTACCGTTCGCTTTGGCTAATTTTTGAGCTTCCCATTAATTGAATATGGCACCTAATAAGCTCTTGAAGCCGTTATTTTAACTAAATTAACATTGAAATGAAAGCTAGGAAACTTGCAGGATTTATAGTAAATAAAAAATACAATTTATCTAACTTCATCGGCATCTTAACGTAACGAACTTTGAATTGTTATGTTCCAAAAATCGAATGTGACACCTTAATGTACGGAATAGCTGTATAGTAATGTTTTGCCAATTGTACTAACACAAATAATGCTGCTAACACCTACCGTTCGCTTTGGCTAATTTTTGAGCTTCCCATTAATTGAATATGGCACCTAATAAGCTCCTGAAGCCGTTATTTTAACTAAATTAACATTGAAATGAAAGCTAGGAAACTTGCAGGATTTATAATAAATAAAAAATACAATTTATCTAACTCAATCGGCGTCTTAGCGTACCCAACTTTGCATTGTTAGCTTCAAAATAATCGAATGTGTCACCGTAATGTACGGAATAGCTGTATAGTAATGATTTGCCAATTCTACTAACACCAAATAATGCTGCTAACACTTACCGTTCGCTTTGGCTAATTTTTGAGCTTCCCATTAATTGAATATGGCACTTAATAAGCTCCTGAAGCCGTTATTTTAACTAAACTAGTCAAAACGAAAAAGAAGCCACTTCTGCATACACGCTTATATTTCACGTAGTTTGCAATCTGAACGAAAATACGATATGTAGACATCAGCCTTGCCATGCCGAGCCGGTGTAAACACAATTTCTTATTTTGTTTTGTTTGTTCTGCTCAGAAAAGTTGTCAGCATCATATAATAGTATTTTCGGTCAATTACAAACTACGTGAAATATAAGCGTATGCAGAAGTGGCTCCCTTTTCGTTTTGAGTAGTTTAAATTAACATTGAAATGAAAGCTAGGAAACTTGCAGGATTTATAGTAAATAAAAAATACAATTTATCTAACTCCATCGGCGTCTTAGCGTACCCAACTTTGCATTGTTAGCTTCAAAATAATCGAATGTGTCACCGTAATGTACGAAATAGCTTTATATTAATAATTTGACAATTCCACTAACACCAAAATAATGCTGCTAACACTTACCGTTCGCTTTGGATAATTTTTGAGCTTCCCATTAATTGAATATGGCACCTAATAAGCACCTGAAGCCATTATTTTAACTAAATTAATATTGAAATAAGAGCTAGCAAACTTGCAGGATTTATAGTAAATAAAAAATACATTTTATCTAACTGAATCGGCGTCTTAGGGTATCCAACCTTTGAATTGTTAGGTTCCAACAAATCGATTGTGACCCCTTAATGTACGGAATAGCTGTGCAGTAATGATTTGCCAATTCTACTAACACAACTAATGCTGTTAACACTTACCGTTCGCTTTGGCTAATTTGTGAGCTTCCCATTAATTGAATATGGCACCTAATAAGCTCCTGAAGCCGTTATTTTAACTAAATTAACTTTGAAATGAAAGCTAGGAAACTTGCAGGATTTATAGTAAATAAAAAATACCAATTTATCTAACTCCATCGGCGTCTTAGCGTACCCAACTTTGCATTGTTAGATTCAAAATAATCGAATGTGTCACCGTAATGAACGGAATAGCTTTATATTAATAATTTGCAATTCCACTAACACAAATAATGCTGCTAACACTTACCGTTCACTTTGGCTAATTTTTAAACTTCCCATTAATTGAATATGGCACCTAATAAGTTCCTGAAGCCATTATTTTAACTAAATTAATATTGAAATAAGAGCTAGGAAACTTGCAGGATTTATAGTAAATAACAAATACATTTTATCTAACACAATCGGCGTCTTAGGGTATCCAACTTTGAATTGTTAGGTTTCAACAAATCGAATGTGACCCCGTAATGTCCGGAATAGCTTTATATTAATAATTTGCCAGATCTACTAACACAAATAATGCTGCTAACACTTACCGTTCGCTTTGGCTAATTTTTGAGCTTCCCATTAATTGAATATGGCACCTAATAAGCTTCTGAAGCCATAGTTTTAACTAAATTATTATTGAATGAAAGCTAGGTAACTTGCAGAATTTATAGTAAACAAAAAATACAATTTATCTAACTGCATTGGTGTCTTTGGGTATATAACTTTGAATTTTAGGTTCCAAAACTTCGAATGTGACACCGTAATGTACGGAATTGCTTTATATTAATAATTTTCCAGATCTATTAACACAAATAATGCTGCTAACACTTACCGTTCGCTTTGGCTAATTTTTGAGCTTCCAATTAGTTGAATATGGCACCTAATAAGCTTCTGAAGCCATAGTTTTAACTAATTTATTATTGAATGAAAGCTAGGAAACTTGCAGAATTTATAGTAAACAAAAAATACAATTTATCTAACTGCATTGGCTTCTTAGCGTACCCAACTTTGCATTGTTAGCCTCAAAATTATCGAATGTGTCACCGTAAGGTACGGAATAGCTTTATATTAATAATTTGCAATTCCACTAACACAAATAATGCTGCTAACACTTACCGTTCACTTTGGCTAATTTTTAAGCTTCCCATTAATTGAATATGGCACCTAATAAGCTTCTGAAGCCGTTATTTTAACTAAATTAACATTGAAATAAAAGCTAGGAAACTTGCAGGATTTATAGTAAATAAAAAATACAATTTATCTAACTCCATAGGCTTCTTAGCGTACCCAACTTTGCATTGTTAGCTTCAAAATAATTGAATGTGTCACCGTAAGGTACGGAATAGTTTTATATTAATAATTTGCAATTCCAATAACACAAATAATGCTGCTAACACTTACCGTTCACTTTGGCTAATTTTTAAGCTTCCCATTAATTGAATATGGCACCTAATAAGTTCCTGAAGCCATTATTTTAACTAAATTAATATTGAAATGAGAGCTAGGAAACTTGCAGGATTTATAGTAAATAAATAAATATACATTTTATCTAACTGAATCGGCGTCTTAGGGTATCCAACTTTGAATTGTTAGGTTTCAACAAATCGAATGTGACACCGTAATGTCCGGAATAGCTTTATATTAATAATTTGCCAATTATAATAACACAAATAATGCAGTTAACACTTACCGTTCGCTTTGGCTAATTTTTGAGCTTCCCATTAATTGAATATGGCACCTAATAAGCTTCTGAAGCCGTTATTTTAACTAAATTAACATTGAAATGAAAGCTAGGAAGCTTGCAGAATTTATAGTAAATAAAAAATACATTTTATCTAACTCAATCGGCGTCTTAGCGTAACCAACTTTGAATTGTTAGGTTCCACAAATCGAATGTGACACTTTAATGAACGGAATAGCTGTATAGTAATGATTTGCCAAATCTAATAACACAAATAATGCTGCTAACACTTACCGTTCGCTTTGGCTAATTTTTGAGTTTCCCATTAATTGAATATGGCACCTAATAAGCTTCTGAAGCCATAGTTTTAACTAAATTATTATTGAATGAAAGCTAGGAAACTTGCAGAATTTATAGTAAACAAAAAATACAATTTATCTAACTGCATTGGTGTCTTTGGGTATATAACTTTGAATTTTAGGTTCCAAAAAATCGAATGTGACACTGTAATGTCCGGAATAGCTTTATATTAATAATTTGCAATTCCACTAACACAAATAATGCTGCTAACACTTACCGTTCGCTTTGGATAATTTTTGAGCTTCCCATTAATTGAATATGGCACCTAATAAGCTCCTGAAGCCATTATTTTAACTAAATTAATATTGAAATGAGAGCTAGGAAACTTGCAGGATTTATAGTAAATAAAAAATACAATTTATCTAACTCCATAGGCTTCTTAACGTACCCAACTTTGCATTGTTAGCTTCAAAATAATTGAATGTGTCACCGTAAGGTACGGAATAGCTTTATATTAATAATTTGCAATTCCAATAACACAAATAGTGCTGCTAACACTTACCGTTCACTTTGGCTAATTTTTAAGCTTCCCATTAATTGAATATGGCACCTAATAAGTTCCTGAAGCCATTATTTTAACTAAATTAATATTGAAATGAGAGCTAGGAAACTTGCAGGATTTATAGTAAATAAATAAATATACATTTTATCTAACTGAATCGGCGTCTTAGGGTATCCAACTTTGAATTGTTAGGTTTCAACAAATCGAATGTGACACCGTAATGTCCGGAATAGCTTTATATTAATAATTTGCCAATTATAATAACACAAATAATGCAGTTAACACTTACCGTTCGCTTTGGCTAATTTTTGAGCTTCCCATTAATTGAATATGGCACCTAATAAGCTCCTGAAGCCGTTATTTTAACTAAATTAACATTGAAATGAAAGCTAGGAAGCTTGCAGAATTTATAGTAAATAAAAAATACAATATATCTAACTCCATCGGCGTCTTAGCGTAACCAACTTTGAATTGATAAGTTCCAAAAATCGATTGTGACCACTTAATGTACGGAATAGCTGTATAGTAATGATTTGCCAATTCTACTAACACAAATAATGCTGCTAACACTTACCGTTCGCTTTGGCTAATTTTTGAGCTTCCCATTAATTGAATATGGCACCTAATAAGCTCCTGAAGTCATTATTTTAACTAATAAGCTTCTGAAGCCATAGTTTTAACTAAATTATTATTGAATGAAAGCTAGGAGACTTGCAGAATTTATAGTAAACAAAAAATACAATTTATCAAACTGCATTGGTGTCTTTGGGTATATAACTTTGAATTTTAGGTTCCAAAAAATCGAATGTGACACCGTAATGTACGGAATTGCTTTATATTAATAATTTGCCAGTTCTAATAACACAAATAATGCTGCTAACACTTACCGCTCGCTTTGGCTAATTTTTGAACTTCCCATTAATTGAATATGGACCTAATAAGCTCCTGAAGCCGTTATTTTAACTAAATTAACATTGAAATGAAAGCTAGGAAGCTTGCAGGATTTATAGTAAATAAAAAATACATTTTATCTAACTCAATCGGCGTCTTAGCGTAGCCAACTTTGAATTGTTAGGTTCCACAAATCGAATGTTACACTTTAATGTACGGAATAGCTGTATAGTAATGATTTGCCAAATCTAATAACACAAATAATGCTGCTAACACTTACCGTTTTCTTTGGCTAATTTTTGAGCTTCTCATTAATTGAATATGGCACCTAATAAGCTTCTGAAGCCATAGTTTTAACTAAATTATTATTGAATGAAAGCTAGGAAACTTGCAGAATTTATAGTAAACAAAAAATACAATTTATCTAACTGCATTGGTGTCTTTGGGTATATAACTTTGAATTTTAGGTTCCAAAAAATCGAATGTGACACTGTAATGTCCGGAATAGCTTTATATTAATAATTTGCAATTCCACTAACACAAATAATGCTGCTAACACTTACCGTTTGCTTTGGATAATTTTTGAGCTTCCCATTAATTGAATATGGCACCTAATAAGCTCCTGAAGCCATTATTTTAACTAAATTAATATTGAAATGAGAGCTAGGAAACTTGCAGGATTTATAGTAAATAAAAAATACAATTTATCTAACTCCATCGGCATCTTAGCGTAACCAACTTTGAATTGTTATGTTTCAAAAATCGAATGTGACACCTTAATGTACGGAATAGCTTTATAGTAATGTTTTGCCAATTCTACTAACACAAATAATGCTGCTAACACTTACCGTTCGCTTTGGCTAATTTTTGAGCTTCCCATTAATTGAATATGGCACCTAATAAGCTCCTGAAGCCGTTATTTTAACTAAATTAACATTGAAATGAAAGCTAGGAAGCTTGCAGAATTTATAGTAAATAAAAAATACATTTTATCTAACTCAATCGGCGTCTTACCGTAACCAACTTTGAATTGTTAGGTTCCACAAATCGAATGTGACACTTTAATGTACGGAATAGCTGTATAGTAATGATTTGCCAAATCTAATAACACAAATAATGCTGCTAACACTTACCGTTCGCTTTGGCTAATTTTTGAGTTTCCCATTAATTGAATATGGCACCTAATAAGCTTCTGAAGCCATAGTTTTAACTAAATTATTATTGAATGAAAGCTAGGAAACTTGCAGAATTTATAGTAAACAAAAAATACAATTTATCTAACTGCATTGGTGTCTTTGGGTATATAACTTTGAATTTTAGGTTCCAAAAAATCGAATGTGACACTGTAATGTCCGGAATAGCTTTATATTAATAATTTGCAATTCCACTAACACAAATAATGCTGCTAACACTTACCGTTCGCTTTGGATAATCTTTGAGCTTCCCATTAATTGAATATGGCACCTAATAAGCTCCTGAAGCCATTATTTTAACTAAATTAATATTGAAATGAGAGCTAGGAAACTTGCAGGATTTATAGTAAATAAAAAATACAATTTATCTAACTCCATAGGCTTCTTAGCGTACCCAACTTTGCATTGTTAGCTTCAAAATAATTGAATGTGTCACCGTAAGGTACGGAATAGTTTTATATTAATAATTTGCAATTCCAATAACACAAATAGTGCTGCTAACACTTACCGTTCACTTTGTCTAATTTTTAAGCTTCCCATTAATTGAATATGGCACCTAATAAGTTCCTGAAGCCATTATTTTTACTAAATTAATATTGAAATGAGAGCTAGGAAACTTGCAGGATTTATAGTAAATAAATAAATATACATTTTATCTAACTGAATCGGCGTCTTAGGGTATCCAACTTTGAATTGTTAGGTTTCAACAAATCGAATGTGACACCGTAATGTCCGGAATAGCTTTATATTAATAATTTGCCAATTATAATAACACAAATAATGCAGTTAACACTTACCGTTCGCTTTGGCTAATTTTTGAGCTTCCCATTAATTGAATATGGCACCTAATAAGCTCCTGAAACCGTTATTTTAACTAAATTAACATTGAAATGAAAGCTAGGAAACTTGCAGAATTTATAGTAAATAAAAAATACATTTTATCTAACTCAATCGGCGTCTTAGCGTAACCAACTTTGAATTGTTAGGTTCCACAAATCGAATGTGACACTTTAATGTACGGAATAGCTGTATAGTAATGATTTGCCAAATCTAATAACACAAATAATGCTGCTAACACTTACGGTTCGCTTTGGCTAATTTTTGAGTTTCCCATTAATTGAATATGGCACCTATTAAGCTTCTGAAGCCATAGTTTTAACTAAATTATTATTGAATGAAAGCTAGGAAACTTGCAGAATTTATAGTAAACAAAAAATACAATTTATCTAACTGCATTGGTGTCTTTGGGTATATAACTTTGAATTTTAGGTTCCAAAAAATCGAATGTGACACTGTAATGTCCGGTATAGCTTTATATTAATAATTTGCAATTCCACTAACACAAATAATGCTGCTAACACTTACCGTTCGCTTTGGATAATTTTTGAGCTTCCCATTAATTGAATATGGCACCTAATAAGCTCCTGAAGCCATTATTTTAACTAAATTAATATTGAAATGAGAGCTAGGAAACTTGCAGGATTTATAGTAAATAAAAAATACAATTTATCTAACTCCATCGGCATCTTAGCGTAACCAACTTTGAATTGTTATGTTTCAAAAATCGAATGTGACACCTTAATGTACGGAATAGCTTTATAGTAATGTTTTGCCAATTCTACTAACACAAATAATGCTGCTAACACTTACCGTTCGCTTTGGCTAATTTTTGAGCTTCCCATTAATTGAATATGGCACCTAATAAGCTCCTGAAGCCGTTATTTTAACTAAATTAACATTCAAATGAAAGCTTGGAAACTTGCAGGATTTATATTAAATAAAAAATACAATTTATCTAGCTCTATCGGCGTCTTAGCGTAACCAACTTTGAATTGTTAGGTTCCAAAAAATCGAATGTGACACCGCAATGTACGGAATAGCTTTATATTAATAATTTGCCAATTCCACTATCACAAATAATGCTGCTAACACTTACCGTTCGCTTTGGATAATTTTTGAGCTTCCCATTAATTGAATATGGCACCTAATAAGCTCCTGAAGCCATTATTTTAACTAAATTAATATTGAAATGAGAGCTAGGAAACTTGCAGGATTTATAGTAAATAAAAAATACAATATATCTAACTCCATCGGCGTCTTAGCGTAACCAACTTTGAATTGATAAGTTCCAAAAATCGATTGTGACCACTTAATGTACGGAATAGCTTTATAGTAATGATTTGCCAATTCTACTAACACAAATAATGCTGCTAACACTTACCGTTCGCTTTGGTTAATTTTTGAGCTTCCCATTAATTGAATATGGCACCTAATAAGCTCCTGAAGCCGTTATTTTAACTAAATTAACATTCAAATGAAAGCTTGGAAACTTGCAGGATTTATATTAAATAAAAAATACAATTTATCTAGCTCTATCGGCGTCTTAGCGTAACCAACTTTGAATTGTTAGGTTCCAAAAAATCGAATGGGACACCGCAATGTACGGAATAGCTTTATATTAATAATTTGCCAATTCCACTAACACAAATAATGCTGCTAACACTTACCGTTCGCTTTGGATAATTTTTGAGCTTCCCATTAATTGAATAAGGCACCTAATAAGCTCCTGAAGTCATTATTTTAACTAAATTAATATTGAAATGAGAGCTAGGAAACTTGCAGGATTTATAGTAAATAAAAAATACAATATATCTAACTCCATCGGCGTCTTAGCGTACCCAACTTTGCATTGTTAGCTTCAAAATAATTGAGTGTGTCACCGTAAGGTACGGAATAGCTTTATATTAATAATTTGCAATTTCACTAACACAGATAATGCTGCTAACACTTACCGTTCACTTTGGCTAATTTTTAAACTTCCCATTAATTAAATATGGCACCTAATAAGTTCCTGAAGCCATTATTTTAACTAAATTAATATTGAAATGAGAGCTAGGAAACTTGCAGGATTTATAGTAAATAAAAAATACAATATATCTAACTCCATCGGCGTCTTAGCGTAACCAACTTTGAATTGATAAGTTCCAAAAATCGATTGTGACCACTTAATGTACGGAATAGCTGTATAGTAATGATTTGCCAATTCTACTAACACAAATAATGCTGCTAACACTTACCGTTCGCTTTGGCTAATTTTTGAGCTTCCCATTAATTGAATATGGCACCTAATAAGCTCCTGAAGTCATTATTTTAACTAATAAGCTTCTGAAGCCATAGTTTTAACTAAATTATTATTGAATGAAAGCTAGGAGACTTGCAGAATTTATAGTAAACAAAAAATACAATTTATCAAACTGCATTGGTGTCTTTGGGTATATAACTTTGAATTTTAGGTTCCAAAAAATCGAATGTGACACCGTAATGTACGGAATTGCTTTATATTAATAATTTGCCAGTTCTAATAACACAAATAATGCTGCTAACACTTACCGCTCGCTTTGGCTAATTTTTGAACTTCCCATTAATTGAATATGGCACCTAATAAGCTCCTGAAGCCGTTATTTTAACTAAATTAACATTGAAATGAAAGATAGGAAGCTTGCAAGATTTATAGTAAATAAAAAATACATTTTATCTAACTCAATCGGCGTCTTAGCGTAGCCAACTTTGAATTGTTAGGTTCCACAAATCGAATGTTACACTTTAATGTACGGAATAGCTGTATAGTAATGATTTGCCAAATCTAATAACACAAATAATGCTGCTAACACTTACCGTTTTCTTTGGCTAATTTTTGAGCTTCTCATTAATTGAATATGGCACCTAATAAGCTCCTGAAGCCGTTATTTTAACTAAATTAACATTGAAATGAAAGCTAGGAAACTTGCAGGATTTATATTAAATAAAAAATACAATTTATCTAGCTCTATCGGCGTCTTAGCGTAACCAACTTTGAATTGTTAGGTTCCAAAAAATCGAATGTGACACCGCAATGTACGGAATAGCTTTATATTAATAATTTGCCAATTCCACTAACACAAATAATGCTGCTAACACTTACCGTTCGCTATGGATAATTTTTGAGCTTCCCATTAATTGAATATGGCACCTAATAAGCTCCTGAAGCCATTATTTTAACTAAATTAATATTGAAATGAGAGCTAGGAAACTTCAGGATTTATAGTAAATAAAAAATACAATATATCTAACTCCATCGGCGTCTTAGCGTAACCAACTTTGAATTGATAAGTTCCAAAAATCGATTGTGACCACTTAATGTACCGAATAGCTGTATAGTAATGATTTGCCAATTCTACTAACACAAATAATGCTGCTAACACTTACCGTTCGCTTTGGTTAATTTTTGTGCTTCCCATTAACTGAATATGGCACCTAATAAGCTCCTGAAGCCGTTATTTTAACTAAATTAACATTGAAATGAAAGCTAGGAAACTTGCAGGATTTATAGTAAATAAAAAATACAATTTATCTAACTCCATCGGCGTCTTAGCGTACCCAACTTTGCATTGTTATGTTCCAAAAATCGAATGTAACACCTTAATGGACGGAATAGCTGTATAGTAATGATTTGCCAATTCTACTAACACAAATAATGCTGCTAACACTTACCGTTCGCTTTGGCTAATTTTTGGGCTTCCCATTAATTGAATATTGCACCTAATAAGCTCCTGAAGCCGTTATTTTAACTAAATTAACATTGAAATGAAAGCTAGGAAACTTGCAGGATTTATAGTAAATAAAAAATACAATTTATCTAACTCCATCGGCGTCTTAGCGTACCCAACTTTGCATTGTTAGCTTCAAAATAATCGAATGTGTCACCGTAATGTACGGAATAGCTTTATATTAATAATTAGCAATTCAACTAACACAAATGATGCTGCTAACACTTACCGTTCACTTTGGCTAATTTTTAAACTTCCCATTAATTGAATATGGCACCTAATAAGTTCCTGAAGCCATTATTTTAACTAAATTAATATTGAAATGAAAGCTAGGAAACTTGCAGGATTTATAGTAAATAAAAAATACAATTTATCTAACTTCATCGGCATCTTAACGTAACCAACTTTGAATTGTTATGTTCCAAAAATCGAATGTGACACCTTAATGTAAGGAATAGCTGTATAGTAATGATTTGCCAATTCTACTAACACAAATAATGCTGCTAACACTTACCGTTCGCTTTGGCTAATTTTTGAGCTTCCCATTAATTGAATATGGCACCTAATAAGCTCCTGAAGCCGTTATTTTAACTAAATTAGCATTGAAATGAGAGCTAGGAAACTTGCAGGATTTATAGTAAATAAAAAATACATTTTATCTAACTGAATCGGCGTCTTAGGCTATCCAACTTTGAATTGTTATGTTCCAACAAATCGAATGTGACACCGTAATGTCCGGAATAGCTTTATATTAATAATTTGCCAATTCTAATAACACAAATAAAGCTGTTAACACTTACCGTTCGCTTTGGCTAATTTTTGAGCTTCCCATTAATTGAATATGGCACCTAATAGGCTTCTGAAGCCATAGTTTTAACTAAATTATTATTGAATGAAAGCTAGGAAACTTGCAGAATTTATAGTAAACAAGAAATACAATTTATCTAACTCCATTGGCTTCTGAGCGTACCCAACTTTGCATTGTTAGCTTCAAAATAATGGAATGTGTCACCGTAATGTACGGAATAGCTTTATATTAATAATTTGCAATTCCACTAACACAAATAATGCTGCTAACACTTACCGTTCACTTTGGCTAATTTTTAAGCTTCCCATTAATTGAATATGGCACCTAATAAGCTTCTGAAGCCGTTATTTTAACTAAATTAACATTGAAATGAAAACTAGGAAACTTGCAGGATTTATAGTAAATAAAAAATACAATTTATCTGACTCCATCGGCTTCTTAGCGTACCCAACTTTGCATTGTTAGCTTCAAAATAATCGAATGTGTCACCGTAAGGTACGGAATAGCTTTATATTAATAATTTGCAATTCCACTAACACAAATAATGCTGCTAACACTTACCGTTCACTTTGGCTAATTTTTAAGCTTCCCTTTAATTGAATATGGCACCTAATAAGCTCCTGAAGCCATTATTTTAATTAAATTAATATTGAAATGAGAGCTAGGAAACTTGCAGGATTTATAGTAAATAAAAAATACATTTTATCTAACTGAATCGGCGTCTTAGGGTATCCAACTTTGAATTGTTAGGTTTCAACAAATCGAATGTGACACCGTAATGTCCGGAATAGCTTTATATTAATAATTTGCCAATTATAATAACACAAATAATGCTGTTAACACTTACCGTTCGCTTTGGCTAATTTTTGAGCTTCCCATTAATTGAATATGGCACCTAATAAGCTTCTGAAGTCGTTATTTTAACTAATTTAACATTGAAATGAAAGCTAGGAAACTTGCAGGATTTATAGTAAATAAAAAATACAATTTATCTAACTCCATCGGCGTCTTAGCGTACCCAACTTTGCATTGTTATGTTCCAAAAATCGAATGTGACACCTTAATGTACGGAATAGCTGTATAGTAATGATTTGCCAATTCTACTAACACAAATAATGCTGCTAACACTTACCGTTCGCTTTGGCTAATTTTTGAGCTTCCCATTAATTGAATATGGCACCTAATAAGCTCCTGAAGCCGTTATTTTAACTAAATTAACATTGAAATGAAAGCTAGGAAACTTGCAGGATTTATAGTAAATAAAAAATACAATTTATCTAACTCCATCGGCGCCTTAGCGTACCCAACTTTGCATTGTTATGTTCCAAAAATCGATTGTGACCACTTAATGTACGGAATAGCTGTATAGTAATGATTTGCCAATTCTACTAACACAAATAATGCTGCTAACACTTACCGTTCGCTTTGGCTAATTTTTGAGCTTCCCATTAATTGAATATGGCACCTAATAAGCTCCTGAAGCCGTTATTTTAACTAAATTAACATTGAAATGAAAGCTAGGAAACTTGCAGGATTTATAGTAAATAAAAAATACAATTTATCTAACTCCATCGGCGCCTTAGCGTACCCAACTTTGCATTGTTATGTTCCAAAAATCGATTGTGACCACTTAATGTACGGAATAGCTGTATAGTAATGATTTGCCAATTCTACTAACACAAATAATGCTGCTAACACTTACCGTTCGCTTTGGCTAATTTTTGAGCTTCCCATTAATTGAATATGGCACCTAATAAGCTCCTGAAGCCGTTATTTTAACTAAATTAACATTGAAATGAAAGCTAGGAAACTTGCAGGATTTATATTAAATAAAAAATACAATTTATCTAGCTCTATCGGCGTCTTAGCGTAACCAACTTTGAATTGTTAGGTTCCAAAAAATCGAATGGGACACCGCAATGTACGGAATAGCTTTATATTAATAATTTGCCAATTCCACTAACACAAATAATGCTGCTAACACTTACCGTTCGCTTTGGATAATTTTTGAGCTTCCCATTAATTGAATAAGGCACCTAATAAGCTCCTGAAGTCATTATTTTAACTAAATTAATATTGAAATGAGAGCTAGGAAACTTGCAGGATTTATAGTAAATAAAAAATACAATATATCTAACTCCATCGGCGTCTTAGCGTACCCAACTTTGCATTGTTAGCTTCAAAATAATTGAGTGTGTCACCGTAAGGTACGGAATAGCTTTATATTAATAATTTGCAATTTCACTAACACAGATAATGCTGCTAACACTTACCGTTCACTTTGGCTAATTTTTAAACTTCCCATTAATTAAATATGGCACCTAATAAGTTCCTGAAGCCACTATTTTAACTAAATTAATATTGAAATGAGAGCTAGGAAACTTGCAGGATTTATAGTAAATAAAAAATACAATATATCTAACTCCATCGGCGTCTTAGCGTAACCAACTTTGAATTGATAAGTTCCAAAAATCGATTGTGACCACTTAATGTACGGAATAGCTGTATAGTAATGATTTGCCAATTCTACTAACACAAATAATGCTGCTAACACTTACCGTTCGCTTTGGCTAATTTTTGAGCTTCCCATTAATTGAATATGGCACCTAATAAGCTCCTGAAGTCATTATTTTAACTAATAAGCTTCTGAAGCCATAGTTTTAACTAAATTATTATTGAATGAAAGCTAGGAGACTTGCAGAATTTATAGTAAACAAAAAATACAATTTATCAAACTGCATTGGTGTCTTTGGGTATATAACTTTGAATTTTAGGTTCCAAAAAATCGAATGTGACACCGTAATGTACGGAATTGCTTTATATTAATAATTTGCCAGTTCTAATAACACAAATAATGCTGCTAACACTTACCGCTCGCTTTGGCTAATTTTTGAACTTCCCATTAATTGAATATGGCACCTAATAAGCTCCTGAAGCCGTTATTTTAACTAAATTAACATTGAAATGAAAGCTAGGAAGCTTGCAGGATTTATAGTAAATAAAAAATACATTTTATCTAACTCAATCGGCGTCTTAGCGTAGCCAACTTTGAATTGTTAGGTTCCACAAATCGAATGTTACACTTTAATGTACGGAATAGCTGTATAGTAATGATTTGCCAAATCTAATAACACAAATAATGCTGCTAACACTTACCGTTTTCTTTGGCTAATTTTTGAGCTTCTCATTAATTGAATATGGCACCTAATAAGCTTCTGAAGCCATAGTTTTAACTAAATTATTATTGAATGAAAGCTAGGAAACTTGCAGAATTTATAGTAAACAAAAAATACAATTTATCTAACTGCATTGGTGTCTTTGGGTATATAACTTTGAATTTTAGGTTCCAAAAAATCGAATGTGACACTGTAATGTCCGGAATAGCTTTATATTAATAATTTGCAATTCCACTAACACAAATAATGCTGCTAACACTTACCGTTTGCTTTGGATAATTTTTGAGCTTCCCATTAATTGAATATGGCACCTAATAAGCTCCTGAAGCCATTATTTTAACTAAATTAATATTGAAATGAGAGCTAGGAAACTTGCAGGATTTATAGTAAATAAAAAATACATTTTATCTAACTCCATCGGCATCTTAGCGTAACCAACTTTGAATTGTTATGTTTCAAAAATCGAATGTGACACCTTAATGTACGGAATAGCTTTATAGTAATGTTTTGCCAATTCTACTAACACAAATAATGCTGCTAACACTTACCGTTCGCTTTGGCTAATTTTTGAGCTTCCCATTAATTGAATATGGCACCTAATAAGCTCCTGAAGCCGTTATTTTAACTAAATTAACATTGAAATGAAAGCTAGGAAACTTGCAGGATTTATATTAAATAAAAAATACAATTTATCTAGCTCTATCGGCGTCTTAGCGTAACCAACTTTGAATTGTTAGGTTCCAAAAAATCGAATGTGACACCGCAATGTACGGAATAGCTTTATATTAATAATTTGCCAATTCCACTAACACAAATAATGCTGCTAACACTTACCGTTCGCTTTGGATAATTTTTGAGCTTCCCATTAATTGAATATGGCACCTAATAAGCTCCTGAAGCCATTATTTTAACTAAATTAATATTGAAATGAGAGCTAGGAAACTTCAGGATTTATAGTAAATAAAAAATACAATATATCTAACTCCATCGGCGTCTTAGCGTAACCAACTTTGAATTGATAAGTTCCAAAAATCGATTGTGACCACTTAATGTACCGAATAGCTGTATAGTAATGATTTGCCAATTCTACTAACACAAATAATGCTGCTAACACTTACCGTTCGCTTTGGTTAATTTTTGTGCTTCCCATTAACTGAATATGGCACCTAATAAGCTCCTGAAGCCGTTATTTTAACTAAATTAACATTGAAATGAAAGCTAGGAAACTTGCAGGATTTATAGTAAATAAAAAATACAATTTATCTAACTCCATCGGCGTCTTAGCGTACCCAACTTTGCATTGTTATGTTCCAAAAATCGAATGTAACACCTTAATGGACGGAATAGCTGTATAGTAATGATTTGCCAATTCTACTAACACAAATAATGCTGCTAACACTTACCGTTCGCATTGGCTAATTTTTGGGCTTCCCATTAATTGAATATGGCACCTAATAAGCTCCTGAAGCCGTTATTTTAACTAAATTAACATTGAAATGAAAGCTAGGAAACTTGCAGGATTTATAGTAAATAAAAAATACAATTTATCTAACTCCATCGGCGTCTTAGCGTACCCAACTTTGCATTGTTAGCTTCAAAATAATCGAATGTGTCACCGTAATGTACGGAATAGCTTTATATTAATAATTTGCAATTCAACTAACACAAATGATGCTGCTAACACTTACTGTTCACTTTGGCTAATTTTTAAACTTCCCATTAATTGAATATGGCACCTAATAAGTTCCTGAAGCCATTATTTTAACTAAATTAATATTGAAATGAAAGCTAGGAAACTTGCAGGATTTATAGTAAATAAAAAATACAATTTATCTAACTTCATCGGCATCTTAACGTAACCAACTTTGAATTGTTATGTTCCAAAAATCGAATGTGACACCTTAATGTAAGGAATAGCTTTATATTAATAATTTGCCAATTCTAATAACACAAATAAAGCTGTTAACACTTACCGTTCGCTTTGGCTAATTTTTGAGCTTCCCATTAATTGAATATGGCACCTAATAAGCTCCTGAAGCCGTTATTTTAACTAAATTAGCATTGAAATGAGAGCTAGGAAACTTGCAGGATTTATAGTAAATAAAAAATACATTTTATCTAACTGAATCGGCGTCTTAGGCTATCCAACTTTGAATTGTTATGTTCCAACAAATCGAATGTGACACCGTAATGTCCGGAATAGCTTTATATTAATAATTTGCCAATTCTAATAACACAAATAAAGCTGTTAACACTTACCGTTCGCTTTGGCTAATTTTTGAGCTTCCCATTAATTGAATATGGCACCTAATAGGCTTCTGAAGCCATAGTTTTAACTAAATTATTATTGAATGAAAGCTAGGAAACTTGCAGAATTTATACTAAACAAGAAATACAATTTATCTAACTCCATTGGCTTCTGAGCGTACCCAACTTTGCATTGTTAGCTTCAAAATAATGGTATGTGTCACCGTAATGTACGGAATAGCTTTATATTAATAATTTGCAATTCCACTAACACAGATAATGCTGCTAACACTTACCGTTCACTTTGGCTAATTTTTAAGCTTCCCATTAATTGAATATGGCACCTAATAAGCTTCTGAAGCCGTTATTTTAACTAAATTAACATTGAAATGAAAACTAGGAAACTTGCAGGATTTATAGTAAATAAAAAATACAATTTATCTGACTCCATCGGCTTCTTAGCGTACCCAACTTTGCATTGTTAGCTTCAAAATAATCGAATGTGTCACCGTAAGGTACGGAATAGTTTTATATTAATAATTTGCAATTCCACTAACACAAATAATGCTGCTAACACTTACCGTTCACTTTGGCTAATTTTTAAGCTTCCCTTTAATTGAATATGGCACCTAATAAGCTCCTGAAGCCATTATTTTAATTAAATTAATATTGAAATGAGAGCTAGGAAACTTGCAGGATTTATAGTAAATAAAAAATACATTTTATCTAACTGAATCGGCGTCTTAGGGTATCCAACTTTGAATTGTTAGGTTTCAACAAATCGAATGTGACACCGTAATGTCCGGAATAGCTTTATATTAATAATTTGCCAATTATAATAACACAAATAATGCTGTTAACACTTACCGTTCGCTTTGGCTAATTTTTGAGCTTCCCATTAATTGAATATGGCACCTAATAAGCTTCTGAAGTCGTTATTTTAACTAATTTAACATTGAAATGAAAGCTAGGAAACTTGCAGGATTTATAGTAAATAAAAAATACAATTTATCTAACTCCATCGGCGTCTTAGCGTACCCAACTTTGCATTGTTATGTTCCAAAAATCGAATGTGACACCTTAATGTACGGAATAGCTGTATAGTAATGATTTGCCAATTCTACTAACACAAATAATGCTGCTAACACTTACCGTTCGCTTTGGCTAATTTTTGAGCTTCCCATTAATTGAATATGGCACCTAATAAGCTCCTGAAGCCGTTATTTTAACTAAATTAACATTGAAATGAAAGCTAGGAAACTTGCAGGATTTATAGTAAATAAAAAATACAATTTATCTAACTCCATCGGCGCCTTAGCGTACCCAACTTTGCATTGTTATGTTCCAAAAATCGATTGTGACCACTTAATGTACGGAATAGCTGTATAGTAATGATTTGCCAATTCTACTAACACAAATAATGCTGCTAACACTTACCGTTCGCTTTGGCTAATTTTTGAGCTTCCCATTAATTGAATATGGCACCTAATAAGCTCCTGAAGCCGTTATTTTAACTAAATTAACATTGAAATGAAAGCTAGGAAACTTGCAGGATTTATAGTAAATAAAAAATAGAATTTATCTAACTCCATCGGCGCCTTAGCGTACCCAACTTTGCATTGTTATGTTCCAAAAATCGAATGTGACACCTTAATGTACGGAATAGCTGTATAGTAATGATTTGCCAATTCTACTAACACAAATAATGCTGCTAACACTTACCGTTCGCTTTGGCTAATTTTTGGGCTTCCCATTAATTGAATATGGCACCTAATAAGCTCCTGAAGCCGTTATTTTAACTAAATTAACTTTGAAATGAAAGCTAGGAAACTTGCAGGATTTATAGTAAATAAAAAATACAATTTATCTAACTCCATCGGCGTCTTAGCGTACCCAACTTTGCATTGTTAGCTTCAAAATAATCGAATGTGTCACCGTAATGTACGGAATAGCTTTATATTAATAATTTGCAATTCCACTAACACAAATAATGCTGCTAACACTTACCGTTCACTTTGGCTAATTTTTAAACTTCCCATTAATTGAATATGGCACCTAATAAGTTCCTGAAGCCATTATTTTAACTAAATTAATATTGAAATGAAAGCTAGGAAACTTGCAGGATTTATAGTAAATAAAAAATACAATTTATCTAACTGAATCGGCGTCTTAGGGTATCCAACTTTGAATTGTTATGTTCCAACAAATCGAATGTGACACCGTAATGTCCGCAATAGCTTTATATTAATAATTTTCCAATTCTAATAACACAAATAATGCTGTTAACACTTACCGTTCGCTTTGGCTAATTTTTGAGCTTCCCATTAATTGAATATGGCACCTAATAAGCTTCTGAAGCCATAGTTTTAACTAATTTATTATTGAATGAAAGCTAGGAAACTTGCAGAATTTATAGTAAACAAAAATACAATTTATCTAACTGCATTGGTGTCTTTGGGTATATAACTTTGAATTTTAGGTTCCAACAAATCGAATGTGACACCGTAATGTCCGCAATAGCTTTATATTAATAATTTTCCAATTCTAATAACACAAATAATGCTGTTAACACTTACCGTTCGCTTTGCCTAATTTTTGAGCTTCCCATTAATTGAATATGGCACCTAATAAGCTCCTGAAGCCATTATTTTAACTAAATTAATATTGAAATGAGAGCTAGGAAACTTGCAGGATTTATAGAAAATAAAAAATACAATATATCTAACTCCATCGGCGTCTTAGCTTAACCAACTTTGAATTGATAGGTTCCAAAAATCGATTGTGACCCCTTAATGTACAGAATAGCTGTATAGTAATAATTTGCCAATTCTACTAACACAAATAATGCTGCTAACACTTACCGTTTGCTTTGGCTAATTTTTGAGCTTCCCATTAATTGAATATGGCACCTAATAAGTTCCTGAAGCCATTATTTTAACTAAATTAATATTGAAATGAGAGCTAGGAAACTTGCAGGATTTATAGTAAATAAAAAATACATTTTATCTAACTGAATCGGCGTCTTAGGGTATCCAACTTTGAATTGTTAGGTTCCAACAAATCGATTGTGACCCCTTAATGTACGGAATAGCTGTATAGTAATGATTTGCCAATTCTACTAACACAAATAATGCTGCTAACACTTACCGTTCGCTTTGGCTAATTTTTGAGCTTCCCATTAATTGAATATGGCACCTAATAAGCTCCTGAAGCCGTTAT
This sequence comes from Agriotes lineatus, assembly GCA_940337035.1. Classification (NCBI taxonomy): domain Eukaryota; kingdom Metazoa; phylum Arthropoda; class Insecta; order Coleoptera; family Elateridae; genus Agriotes; species Agriotes lineatus. The sequence continues at coordinate 101,557 of CALNHX010004354.1, forward strand.
TTTAACTAAATTAACATTGAAATGAAAGCTAGGAAACTTGCAGGATTTATAGTAAATAAAAAATACAATTTATCTAACTCCATCGGCGTCTTAGCGTACCCTACTTTGCATTGTTAGCTTCAAAATAATCGAATGTGTCACCGTAATGTACGGAATAGCTTTATATTAATAATTTGCAATTCCACTAACACAAATAATGCTTTTAACACTTACCGTTCACTTTGGCTAATTTTTAAACTTTCCATTAATTGAATATGGCACCTAATAAGTTCCTGAGGCCATTATTTTAACTAAATTAATATTGAAATGAGAGCTAGGAAACTTGCAGGATTTATAGTAAATAAAAAATACATTTTATCTAACTGAATCGGCGTCTTAGAGTATCCAACTTTGAATTGTTATGTTCCAACAAATCCAATGTGACACCGTAATGTCCGGAATAGCTTTATATTAATAATTTGCCAATTATAATAACACAAATAATGCTGTTAACACTTACCGTTCGCTGTGGCTAATTTTTGAGCTTTCCATTAATTGAATATGGCACCTAATAAGCTTCTGAAGCCATAGTTTTAACTAAATTATTATTGAATGAAAGCTAGGAAACTTGCAGAATTTATAGTAAACAAAAAATACAATTTATCTTACTCCATTGGCTTCTTAGCGTACCCAACTTTGCATTGTTAGCTTCAAAATAATGGAATGTGTCACCGTAATGTACGGAATAGCTTTATATTAATAATTTGCAATTCCACTAACACAAATAATGCTGCTAACACTTACCGTTCACTTTGGCTAATTTTTAAGCTTTCCATTAATTGAATATGGCACCTAATAAGCTTCTGAAGTCGTTATTTTAACTAAATTAACATTGAAATGAAAGCTAGGAAACTTGCAGGATTTATAGAAAATAAAAAATACAATTTATCTAACTCCATCGGCATCTTAGCGTACCCAACTTTGCATTGTTAGCTTCAAAATAATCGAATGTGTCACCGTAATGTACGGAATAGCTTTATATTAATAATTTGCAATTCCACTAACACAAATAATGCTGCTAACACTTACCGTTTGCTTTGGCTAATTTTTGAGCTTCCCATTAATTGAATATGGCACCTAATAAGCTAATGAAGCCATTATTTTAACTAAATTAATATTGAAATGAAAGCTAGGAAACTTGCAGGATTTATAGAAAATAAAAAATACAATTTATCTAACTTCATCGGCATCTTAGCGTAACCTACTTTGAATTGTTAGGTTCAAAAAAATCGAATGTGACACTGTAATGTCCGGAATAGCTTTATATTAATAATTTGCAATTCCACTAACACAAATAATGCTGCTAACACTTACCGTTCGCTTTGCCTGATTTTTGAGCTTCCCATTAATTGAATATGGCACCTAATAAGCTCCTGAAGCCATTATTTTAACTAAATTAATATTGAAGTGAGAGCTAGGAAACTTGCAGGATTTATAGTAAATAAAAAATACAATTTATCTAACTCCATCGGCATCTTAGCGTACCCAACTTTGCATTGTTAGCTTCAAAATAATCGAATGTGTCACCGTAATGTACGGAATAGCTTTATATTAATAATTTGCAATTCCACTAACACAAATAATGCTGCTAACACTTACCGTTTGCTTTGGCTAATTTTTGAGCTTCCCATTAATTGAATATGGCACCTAATAAGCTACTGAAGCCATAGTTTTAACTTAATTATTATTGAAATGAGAGCTAGGAAACTTGCAGGATTTATAGTAAATAAAAAATACATTTTATCTAACTGAATCGGCGTCTTAGGGTATCCAACTTTGAATTTTTAGGTTCCAAGAAATCGAATGTGACACCGTAATGTCCGGAATAGCTTTATATTAATAATTTGCCAGATCTACTAACACAAATAATGCTGCTAACACTTACCGTTTGCTTTGGCTAATTTTTGAGCTTCCCATTAATTGAATATGGCACCTAATAAGTTCCTGAAGCCATTATTTTAACTAAATTAATATTGAAATGAGAGCTAGGAAACTTGCAGGATTTATAGTAAATAAAAAATACATTTTATCTAACTGAATCGGCGTCTTAGGGTATCCAACTTTGAATTGTTAGGTTCCAACAAATCGATTGTGACCCCTTAATGTACGGAATAGCTGTATAGTAATGATTTGCCAATTCTACTAACACAAATAATGCTGCTAACACTTACCGTTCGCTTTGGCTAATTTTTGAGCTTCCCATTAATTGAATATGGCACCTAATAAGCTCCTGAAGCCGTTATTTTAACTAAATTAACATTGAAATGAAAGCTAGGAAACTTGCAGGATTTATAGTAAATAAAAAATACAATTTATCTAACTCCATCGGCGTCTTAGCGTACCCTACTTTGCATTGTTAGCTTCAAAATAATCGAATGTGTCACCGTAATGTACGGAATAGCTTTATATTAATAATTTGCAATTCCACTAACACAAATAATGCTTTTAACACTTACCGTTCACTTTGGCTAATTTTTAAACTTTCCATTAATTGAATATGGCACCTAATAAGTTCCTGAGGCCATTATTTTAACTAAATTAATATTGAAATGAGAGCTAGGAAACTTGCAGGATTTATAGTAAATAAAAAATACATTTTATCTAACTGAATCGGCGTCTTAGGGTATCCAACTTTGAATTGTTATGTTCCAACAAATCCAATGTGACACCGTAATGTCCGGAATAGCTTTATATTAATAATTTGCCAATTATAATAACACAAATAATGCTGTTAACACTTACCGTTCGCTGTGGCTAATTTTTGAGCTTTCCATTAATTGAATATGGCACCTAATAAGCTTCTGAAGCCATAGTTTTAACTAAATTATTATTGAATGAAAGCTAGGAAACTTGCAGAATTTATAGTAAACAAAAAATACAATTTATCTTACTCCATTGGCTTCTTAGCGTACCCAACTTTGCATTGTTAGCTTCAAAATAATGGAATGTGTCACCGTAATGTACGGAATAGCTTTATATTAATAATTTGCAATTCCACTAACACAAATAATGCTGCTAACACTTACCGTTCACTTTGGCTAATTTTTAAGCTTTCCATTAATTGAATATGGCACCTAATAAGCTTCTGAAGTCGTTATTTTAACTAAATTAACATTGAAATGAAAGCTAGGAAACTTGCAGGATTTATAGAAAATAAAAAATACAATTTATCTAACTCCATCGGCATCTTAGCGTACCCAACTTTGCATTGTTAGCTTCAAAATAATCGAATGTGTCACCGTAATGTACGGAATAGCTTTATATTAATAATTTGCAATTCCACTAACACAAATAATGCTGCTAACACTTACCGTTTGCTTTGGCTAATTTTTGAGCTTCCCATTAATTGAATATGGCACCTAATAAGCTACTGAAGCCATTATTTTAACTAAATTAATATTGAAATGAAAGCTAGGAAACTTGCAGGATTTATAGAAAATAAAAAATACAATTTATCTAACTTCATCGGCATCTTAGCGTAACCTACTTTGAATTGTTAGGTTCAAAAAAATCGAATGTGACACTGTAATGTCCGGAATAGCTTTATATTAATAATTTGCAATTCCACTAACACAAATAATGCTGCTAACACTTACCGTTCGCTTTGCCTGATTTTTGAGCTTCCCATTAATTGAATATGGCACCTAATAAGCTCCTGAAGCCATTATTTTAACTAAATTAATATTGAAGTGAGAGCTAGGAAACTTGCAGGATTTATAGTAAATAAAAAATACATTTTATCTAACTGAATCGGCGTCTTAGGGAATCCAACTTTGAATTTTTAGGTTCCAAGAAATCGAATGTGACACCGTAATGTCCGGAATAGCTTTATATTAATAATTTGCCAGATCTACTAACACAAATAATGCTGCTAACACTTACCGTTCGCTTTGGCTAATTTTTGAGCTTCCAATTAATTGAATATGGCACCTAATAAGCTTCTGAAGCCATAGTTTTAACTAATTTATTATTGAATGAAAGCTAGGAAACTTGCAGAATTTATAGTAAACAAAAAATACAATTTATCTAACAGCATTGGTGTCTTTGGGTATATAACTTTGAATTTTAGATTCCAAAAAATCGAATGTGACACCGTAATGTACGGAATTGCTTTATATTAATAATTTGCCAGATCCACTAACACAAATAATGCTGCTAACACTTACCGTTCGCTTTGCCTAATTTTTGAGCTTCCCATTAATTGAATATGGCACCTAATAAGCTTCTGAAGCCGTTATTTTAACTAAATTAACATTGAAATAAAAGCTAGGAAACTTGCAGAATTTATAGTAAACAAAAAATTCAATTTATCTAACTGCATTGGTGTCTTTGGGTATATAACTTTGAATTTTAGGTTCCAACAAATCGAATGTACGGAATTGCTTTATATTAATAATTTGCCAGATCTACTAACACAAATAATGCTGCTAACACTTACCGTTTGCTTTGGCTAATTTTTGAGCTTCCAATTAATTGAATATGGCACCTAATAAGCTTCTGAAGCCATAGTTTTAACTAATTTATTATTGAATGAAAGCTAGGAAACTTGCAGAATTTATAGTAAACAAAAAATACAATTTATCTAACTGCATTGGTGTCTTTGGGTATATAACTTTGAATTTTAGATTCCAAAAAATCGAATGTGACACCGTAATGTACGGAATAGCTTTATATTAATAATTTGCCAATTCCACTAACACAAATAATTCTGCTAACACTTACCGTTCGCTTTGGATAATTTTTGAGCTTCCCATTAATTGAATATGGCACCTAATAAGCTCCTGAAGCCATTATTTTAACTAAATTAATATTGCAATGAGAACTAGGAAACTTGCAGGATTTATAGTAAATAAAAAATACAATTTATCTAACTCCATCGGCATCTTAGCGTAACCAACTTTGAATTGTTATGTTTCAAAAATCGAATGTGACACCTTAATGTACGCAATAGCTCTATAGTAATAACTTGCCAATTCACAAATAATGCTGCTAACACTTACCGTTCGCTTTGGCAAATTTTTGAGCTTCCCATTAATTGAATATGGCACCTAATAAGCTTCTGAGGACATAGTTTTAACTAAATTATTATTGAATGAAAGCTAGGAAACTTGCAGGCTTTATAGTAAATAAAAAATACAATTTATCTAACTCCATCGGCTTCTTAGCGTACCCAACTTTGCATTGTTAGCTTCAAAATAATTGAATGTGTCACCGTAAGGTACGGAATAGCTTTATATTAATAATTTGCAATTCCACTAACACAAATAATGCTGCTAACACTTACCGTTCGCTTTGGCCAATTTTTGAGCTTCCCATTAATTGAATATGGTACCTAATAAGTTCCTGAAGCCATTATTTTAACTAAATTAATATTGAAATGAGAGCTAGGAAACTTGCAGGGTTTATAGTAAATAAAAAATGCATTTTATCTAACTGAATCGGCGTCTTAGGGTATCCAACTTTGAATTGTTAGGTTCCAACAAATCGAATGTGACACCGTAATGTCCGGAATAGCTTTATATTAATAATTTGCCAATTCTAATAACACAAATAATGCTGTTAACACTTACCGTTCGCTTTGGCTAATTTTTGAGCTTCCCATTAATTGAATATGGCACCTAATAAGCTTCTGAAGCCATAGTTTAACTAAATTATTATTGATATGAGAGCTAGGAAACTTGCAGGATTTATAGTAACAAATAAATACATTTTATCTAACTGAATCGGCGTCTTAGGGTATCCAACTTTGAATTGTTAGGTTCCAACAAATCGAATGTGACACCGTAATGCCCGGAATAGCTTTATATTAATAATTTGCAAATTCTAATAACACAAATAATGCTGTTAACACTTACCGTTCGCTTTGGCTAATTTTTGAGCTTCCCATTAATTGAATATGGCACCTAATAAGCTTCTGAAGCCATAGTTTTAACTAAATTATTATTGAATGAAAGCTAGGAAACTTGCAGAATTTATAGTAAACAAAAAATACAATTTATCTAACTGCATTGGTGTCTTTGGGTATATAACTTTGAATTTTAGGTTCCAAAAAATCGAATGTGACACCGTAATGTACGGAATTGCTTTATATTAATTATTTGCCAGATCTACTAAAACAAATAATGCTGCTAGCACTTACCGTTCGCTTTGGCTAATTTTTGAGCTTCCCATTAATTGAATATGGCACCTAATAAGCTTCTGAAGCCATAGTTTTAACTAAATTATTATTGAATGAAAGCTAGGAAACTTGCAGAATTTATAGTAAACAAAAAATACAATTTATCTAACTGCATTGGTGTCTTTGGGTATATAACTTTGAATTTTAGGTTCCAAAAATTCGAATGTGACACCGTAATGTACGGAATTGCTTTATATTAATAATTTCCAGATCTACTAACACAAATAATGCTGCTAACACTTACCGTTTGCTTTGGCTAATTTTTGAGCTTCCCATTAATTGAATATGGCACCTAATAAGCTTCTGAAGCCATAGTTTTAACTAAATTATTATTGAATGAAAGCTAGGAAACTTGCAGAATTTATAGTAAACAAAAAATAGAATTTATCTAACTGCATTGGCGTCTTTGGGTATATAACTTTGAATTTTAGATTCCAAAAAATCGAATGTGACACCGTAATGTACGGAATAGCTTTATATTAATAATTTGCCAATTCCACTAACACAAATAATGCTGCTAACACTTACCGTTCGCTTTGGTTAATTTTTGAGCTTCCCATTAATTGAATATGGCACCTAATAAGCTCCTGAAGCCATTATTTTAACTAAATTAATATTGAAATGAGAACTAGGAAACTTGCAGGATTTATAGTAAATAAAAAATACAATTTATCTAACTCCATCGGCTTCTTAGCGTAACCAACCGTGAATTGTTATGTTCCAAAAATCGAATGTGACACCTTAATATACGGAATAGCTTTATAGTAATGATTTGCCAATTCTACTAACACAAATAATGCTGCTAACACTTACCGTTCGCTTTGGCTAATTTTTGAGCGTCCCATTAATTGAATATGGCACCTAATAAGCTTCTGAAGCCATAGTTTTAACTAATTTATTATTGAATGAAAGCTAGGAAACTTGCAGAATTTATAGTAAACAAAAAATACAATTTATCTAACTGCATTGGTGTCTTTGGGTATATAACTTTGAATTTTAGGTTCCAAAAAATCGAATGTGACACCGTAATGTACGGAATTGCTTTATATTAATTATTTGCCAGATCTACTAAAACAAATAATGCTGCTAACACTTACCGTTCGCTTTGGCTAATTTTTGAGCTTCCAATTAATTGAATATGGCACCTAATAAGCTTCTGAAGCCATAGTTTTAACTAATTTATTATTGAATGAAAGCTAGGAAACTTGCAGAATTTATAGTAAACAAAAAATACAATTTACCTAACAGCATTGGTGTCTTTGGGTATATAACTTTGAATTTTAGATTCCAAAAAATCGAATGTGACACCGTAATGTACGGAATTGCTTTATATTAATAATTTGCCAGATCTACTAACACAAATAATGCTGCTATCACTTACCGTTCGCTTTGCCTAATTTTTGAGCTTCCCATTAATTGAATATGGCACCTAATAAGCTTCTGAAGCCGTTATTTTAACTAAATTAACATTGAAATGAAAGCTAGGAAACTTGCAGGATTTATAGTAAATAAAAAATACAATTTATCTAACTCCATCGGCTTCTTAGCGTACCCAACTTTGCATTGTTAGCTTCAAAATAATTGAATGTGTCACCGTAATGTACGGAATTGCTTTATATTAATAATTTGCCAGATCTACTAACACAAATAATGCTGCTAACACTTACCGTTCGCTTTGGCTAATTTTTGAGCTTCCAATTAATTGAATATGGCACCTAATAAGCTTCTGAAGCCATAGTTTTAACTAATTTATTATTGAATGAAAGCTAGGAAACTTGCAGAATTTATAGTAAACAAAAAATACAATTTATCTAACAGCATTGGTGTCTTTGGGTATATAACTTTGAATTTTAGATTCCAAAAAATCGAATGTGACACCGTAATGTACGGAATTGCTTTATATTAATAATTTGCAATTCCACTAACACAAATAATGCTGCTAACACTTACCGTTCACTTTGGCTAATTTTTAAACTTCCCATTAATTGAATATGGCACCTAATAAGTTCCTGAAGCCATTATTTTAACTAAATTAATATTGAAATGAGAGCTAGGAAACTTGCAGGATTTATAGTAAATAAAAAATACATTTTATCTAACTGAATCGGCGTCTTAGGGTATCCAACTTTGAATTGTTATGTTCCAACAAATCGAATGTGACACCGTAATGTCCGGAATAGCTTTATGTTAATAATTTGCAAATTCTAATAACACAAATAATGCTGTTAACACTTACCGTTCGCTTTGGCTAATTTTTGAGCTTCCCATTAATTGAATATGGCACCTAATAAGCTTCTGAAGCCATAGTTTTAACTAAATTATTATTGAATGAAAGCTAGGAAACTTGCAGAATTTATAGTAAACAAAAAATACAATTTATCTAACTGCATTGGTGTCTTTGGGTATATAACTTTGAATTTTAGGTTCCAAAAAATCGAATGTGACACCGTAATGTACGGAATTGCTTTATATTAATAATTTGCAATTCCACTAACACAAATAATGCTGCTAACACTTACCGTTCACTTTGGCTAATTTTTAAACTTCCCATTAATTGAATATGGCACCTAATAAGCTACTGAAGCCATAGTTTTAACTTAATTATTATTGAAATGAGAGCTAGGAAACTTGCAGGATTTATAGTAAATAAAAAATACATTTTATCTAACTGAATCGGCGTCTTAGGGTATCCAACTTTCAATTGTTAGGTTCCAACAAATCGAATGTGACACCGTAATGTCCGGAATAGTTTTATATTAATAATTTGCCAGATCTACTAACACAAATAATGGTGCTAACACTTACCGTTCACTTTGGATAATTTTTAAGCTTCTCATTAATTGAATATGGCACCTAATAAGTTCCTGAAGCCATTACTTTAACTAAATTAATATTGAAATGAGAGCTAGGAAACTTGCAGGATTTATAGTAAATAAAAAATACATTTTATCTAACTGAATCGGCGTCTTTGGGTATCCAACTTTGAATTGTTAGGTTCCAGCAAATCGAATGTGACACCGTAATGTCCGGAATAGCTTTATATTAATAATTTGCCAATTCTACTAACACAAATAATGCTGCTAACACTTACCGTTCGCTTTGGCTAATTTTTGAGCGTCCCATTAATTGCATATGGCACCTAATATGCTTCTGAAGCCATAGTTTCAACTAAATTATTATTGAATGAAAGCTAGGAAACTTGCAGAATTTATAGTAAACAAAAAATACAATTTATCTAACTGCATTGGTGTCTTTGGGTATATAACTTTGAATTTTAGGTTCCAAAAAATCGAATGTGACACCGTAATGTACGGAATTGCTTTATATTAATAATTTGCCAGATCTACTAACACAAATAATGCTGCTAACACTTACCGTTTGTTTTGGATAATTTTTGAGCTTCCCATTAATTGAATATGGCACCTAATAAGCTCCTGAAGCCATTATTTTAACTAAATTAATATTGAAATGAGAACTAGGAAACTTGCAGGATTTACAGTAAATAAAAAATACAATTTATCTAACTCCATCGGCATCTTAGCGTAACCAACTTTGAATTGTTATGTGCCAAAAATCAAATGTGACACCGTAATGTACGTAATTGCTTTATATTAATAATTTGCCAGATCTACTAACACAAATAATGCTGCTAACACTTACCGTTCGCTTTGGCTAATTTTTGAGCTTCCAATTAATTGAATATGGCACCTAATAAGCTTCTGAAGCCATAGTTTTAACTAATTTATTATTGAATGAAAGCTAGGAAACTTGCAGAATTTATAGTAAACAAAAAATACAATTTATCTAACAGCATTGGTGTCTTTGGGTATATAACTTTGAATTTTAGATTCCAAAAAATCGAATGTGACACCGTAATGTACGGAATTGCTTTATATTAATAATTTGCCAGATCTACTAACACCAATAATGCTGCTTTCACTTACCGTTCGCTTGCCCTAATTTTTGAGCTTCCCATTAATTGAATATGGCACCTAATAAGCTTCTGAAGCCGTTATTTTAACTAAATTAACATTGAAATGAAAGCTAGGAAACTTGCAGGATTTATAGTAAATAAAAAATACAATTTATCAAACTCCATCGGCTTCTTAGCGTACCCAACTTTGCATTGTTAGCTTCAAAATAATCGAATGTGTCACCGTAAGGTACGGAATAGCTTTATATTACTAATTTGCAATTCCACTAACACAAATAATGCTGCTAACACTTACCGTTCACTTTGGCTAATTTTTAAGCTTCTCATTAATTGAATATGGCACCTAATAAGTTCCTGAAGCCATTATTTTAACTAAATTAATATTGAAATGAGAGCTAGGAAACTTGCAGGATTTATAGTAAATAAAAAATACATTTTATCTAACTGAATCGGCGTCTTTGGGTATCCAACTTTGAATTGTTAGGTTCCAACAAATCGAATGTGACACCGTAATGTCCGGAATAGCTTTATATTAATAATTTGCCAATTCTAATAACACAAATAGTGCTGTTAACACTTACCGTTCGCTTTGGCTAATTTTTGAGCTTCCCATTAATTGAATATGGCACCTAATAAGCTTATGAAGCCATAGTTTTAACTAAATTATTATTGAATGAAAGCTAGGAAACTTGCAGAATTTATAGTAAACAAAAAATACAATTTATCTAACTGCATTGGTGTCTTTGGGTATATAACTTTGAATTTTAGGTTCCAAAAAATCGAATGTGACACCGTAATGTACGGAATTGCTTTATATGAATAATTTGTCAGATCTACTAACACAAATAATGCTGCTAACACTTACCGTTTGCTTTGGCTAATTTTTGAGCATCCCATTAATTGAATAAGGCACCTAATAAGCTTCTGAGGCATTAGTTTTAACTAAATTATTATTGAATGAAAGCTAGGAAACTTGCAGAATTTATAGTAAACAAAAAATACAATTTATCTAACTGCATTGGTGTCTTTGGGTATATAACTTTGAATTTTAGGTTCCAAAAAATCGAATGTGACACCGTAATGTACGGAATTGCTTTATATTAATAATTTGCCAGATCTACTAACACAAATAATGCTGCTAACACTTACCGTTTGCTTTGGCTAATTTTTGAGCATCCCATTAATTGAATAAGGCACCTAATAAGCTTCTGAGGCATTAGTTTTAACTAAATTATTATTGAATGAAAGCTAGGAAACTTGCAGAATTTATAGTAAACAAAAAATACAATTTATCTAACTGCATTGGTGTCTTTGGGTATATAACTTTGAATTTTAGGTTCCAAAAAATCGAATGTGACACCGTAATGTACGGAATTGCTTTATATTAATAATTTGCCAGATCTACTAACACAAATAATGCTGCTAACACTTACCGTTCGCTTTGGCTAATTTTTGAGCTTCCAATTAATTGAATATGGCACCTAATAAGCTTCTGAAGCCATAGTTTTAACTAATTTATTATTGAATGAAAGCTAGGAAACTTGCAGAATTTATAGTAAACAAAAAATACAATTTATCTAACTGCATTGGTGTCTTTGGGTATATAACTTTGAATTTTAGATTCCAAAAAATCGAATGTGACACCGTAATGTACGGAATAGCTTTATATTAATAATTTGCCAATTCCACTAACACAAATAATGCTGCTAACACTTACCGTTCGCTTTGGATAATTTTTGAGCTTCCCATTAATTGAATATGGCACTTAATAAGCTCCTGAAGCTATTATTTTAACTAAATTAATATTGAAATGAGAACTAGGAAACTTGCAGGATTTATAGTAAATAAAAAATACAATTTATCTAACTCCATCGGCATCTTAGCGTAACCAACTTTGAATTGTTATGTTCCAAAAATCAAATGTGACACCGTAATGTACGGAATTGCTTTATATTAATAATTTGCCAGATCTACTAACACAAATAATGCTGCTAACACTTACCGTTCGCTTTGACTAATTTTTGAGCTTTCCATTAATTGAATATGGCATCTAATAAGCTTCTGAAGCCATAGTTTTAACTAAATTATTATTGAATGAAAGCTAGGAAACTTGCAGAATTTATAGTAAACAAAAAATACAATTTATCTAACTGCATTGGTGTCTTTGAGTATATAACTTTGAATTTTAGATTCCAAAAAATCGAATGTGACACCGTAATGTACGGAATAGCTTTATATTAATAATTTGCCAATTCCACTAACACAAATAATGCTGCTAACACTTACCGTTCGCTTTGGATAATTTTTGAGCTTCCCATTAATTGAATATGGCACCTAATAAGCTCCTGAAGCCATTATTTTAACTAAATTATTATTGAATGAAAGCTAGGAAACTTTTAGAATTTATAGTAAACAAAAAATACAATTTATCTAACTGCATTGGTGTCTTTGGGTATATAACTTTGAATTTTAGGTTCCAAAAAATCGAATGTGACACCGTAATGTACGGAATTGCTTTATATTAATAATTTGCCAGATCTACTAACACAAATAATGCTGCTAACACTTACCGTTCGCTTTGGCTAATTTTTGAGCTTCCAATTAATTGAATATGGCACCTAATAAGCTTCTGAAGCCATAGTTTTAACTAATTTATTATTGAATGAAAGCTAGGAAACTTGCAGAATTTATAGTAAACAAAAAATACAATTTATCTAACTGCATTGGTGTCTTTGGGTATATAACTTTGAATTTTAGATTCCAAAAAATCGAATGTGACACCGTAATGTACGGAATTGCTTTATATTAATAATTTGCCAATTCCACTAACACAAATAATGCTGCTAACACTTACCGTTCGCTTTGGATAATTTTTGAGCTTCCCATTAATTGAATATGGCACTTAATAAGCTCCTGAAGCCATTATTTTAACTAAATTAATATTGAAATGAGAACTAGGAAACTTGCAGGATTTATAGTAAATAAAAAATACAATTTATCTAACTCCATCGGCATCTTAGCCTAACCAACCTTGAATTGTTATGTTCCAAAAATCGAATGTGACACCTTAATGTACGGAATAGCTTTATAGTAATGATTTGCCAATTCTACTAACACAAATAATGCTGCTAACACTTACCGTTCGCTTTGGATAATTTTTGAGCTTCCCATTAATTGCATATGGCACCTAATAAGCTTCTGAGGCCATAGTTTTAACTAAATTATTATTGAATGAAAGCTAGGAAACTTGCAGAATTTATAGTAAACAAAAAATACAATTTATCTAACTGAATTGGTGTCTTTGGGTATATAACTTTGAATTTTAGGTTCCAAAAAATCGAATGTGACACCGTAATGTATGGAATTGCTTTATATTAATAATTTGCCAGATCTACTAACACAAATAATGCTGCTAACACTTACCGTTCGCTTTGGCTAATTTTTGTTCTTCCAATTAATTGAATATGGCACCTAATAAGCTTCTGAAGCCATAGTTTTAATTAATTTAATATTGAATGAAAGCTAGGAAACTTGCAGAATTTATAGTAAACAAAAAATACAATTTATCTAACTGCATTGGTGTCTTTGGGTATATAACTTTGAATTTTAGATTCCAAAAAATCGAATGTGACACCGTAATGTACGGAATAGCTTTATATTAATAATTTGCCAATTCCACTAACACAAATAATGCTGCTAACACTTACCGTTCGCTTTGGATAATTTTTGAGTTTCCCATTAATTGAATATGGCACTTAATAAGCTCCTGAAGCCATTATTTTAACTAAATTAATATTGAAATGAGAACTAGGAAACTTGCAGGATCTATAGTAAATAAAAAATACAATTTATCTAACTCCATCGGCATCTTAGCGTAACCAACTTTGAATTGTTATGTTCCAAAAATCAAATGTGACACCGTAATGTACGGAATTGCTTTATATTAATAATTTGCCAGATCTACTAACACAACTGATGCTGCTAACACTTACCGTTCGCTTTGCCTAATTTTTGAGCTTTCCATTAATTGAATATGGCACCTAATAAGCTCCTGAAGCCATTATTTTAACTAAATTAATATTGAAATGAGAACTAGGAAACTTGCAGGATTTATAGTAAATAAAAAATACAATTTATCTAACTCCATCGGCATCTTAGCGTAACCAACTTTGAATTGTTATGTTCCAAAAATTGAATGTGACACCTTAATGTACGGAATAGCTTTATAGTAATGATTTGCAAATTCTACTAACACAAATAATGCTGCTAACACTTACCGTTCGCTTTGGCTAATTTTTGAGCTTCCCATTAATTGCATATGGCACCTAATAAGCTTCTGATGCCATAGTTTTAACTAAATTATTATTGAATGAAAGCTAGGAAACTTGCAGAATTTATAGTAAACAAAAAATACAATTTATCTAACTGCATTGGTGTCTTTGGGTATATAACTTTGAATTTTAGGTTCCAAAAAATCGAATGTGACACCGTAATGTACGGAATTGCTTTATATTAATAATTTGCCAGATCTACTAACACAAATAATGCTGCTAACACTTACCGTTCGCTTTGGCTAATTTTTGAGCTTCCAATTAATTGAATATGGCACCTAATAAGCTTCTGAAGCCATAGTTTTAACTAATTTATTATTGAATGAAAGCTAGGAAACTTGCAGAATTTATAGTAAACAAAAAATACAATTTATCTAACTGCATTGGTGTCTTTGGGTATATAACTTTGAATTTTAGATTCCAAAAAATCGAATGTGACACCGTAATGTACGGAATAGCTTTATATTAATAATTTGCCAATTCCACTAACACAAATAATGCTGCTAACACTTACCGTTCGCTTTGGATAATTTTCGAGCTTCCCATTAATTGAATATGGCACTTTATAAGCTCCTGAAGCCATTATTTTAACTAAATTAATATTGAAATGAGAACTAGGAAACTTGCAGGATTTATAGTAAATAAAAAATACAATTTATCTAACTCCATCGGCATCTTAGCGTAACCAACTTTGAATTGTTATGTTCCAAAAATCAAATGTGACACCGTAATGTACGGAATTGGTTTATATTAATAATTTGCCAGATCTACTAACACAAATAATGCTGCTAACACTTACCGTTCGCTTTGCCTAATTTTTGAGCTTCCCATTAATTGAATATGGCACCTAATAAGCTTCTGAAGCCATAGTTTTAATTAAATTATTATTGAATCAAAGCTAGGAAACTTGCAGAATTTATAGTAAACAAAAAATACAATTTATCTAACTGCATTGGTGTCTTTGAGTATATAACTTTGAATTTTAGATTCCAAAAAATCGAATGTGACACCGTAATGTACGGAATAGCTTTATATTAATAATTTGCCAATTCCACTAACACAAATAATGCTGCTAACACTTACCGTTCGCTTTGGATAATTTTTCAGCTTCCCATTAATTGAATATGGCACTTAATAAGCTCCTGAAGCTATTATTTTAACTAAATTAATATTGAAATGAGAACTAGGAAACTTGCAGGATTTATAGTAAATAAAAAATACAATTTATCTAACTCCATCGGCATCTTAGCGTAACCAACTTTGAATTGTTATGTTCCAAAAATCAAATGTGACACCGTAATGTACGGAATTGCTTTATATTAATAATTTGCCAGATCTACTAACACAAATAATGCTGCTAACACTTACCGTTCGCTTTGACTAATTTTGGAGCTTCCCATTAATTGAATATGGCACCTAATAAGCTTCTGAAGCCATAGTTTTAACTAAATTATTATTGAATGAAAGCTAGGAAACTTGCAGAATTTATAGTAAACAAAAAATACAATTTATCTAACTGCATTGGTGTCTTTGAGTATATAACTTTGAATTTTAGATTCCAAAAAATCGAATGTGACACCGTAATGTACGAAATAGCTTTATATTAATAATTTGCCAATTCCACTAACACAAATAATGCTGCTAACACTTACCGTTAGCTTTGGATAATTTTTGAGCTTCCCATTAATTGAATATGGCACCTAATAAGCTCCTGAATCCCATTATTTTAATTAAATTATTATTGAATGAAAGCTAGGAAACTTGCAGAATTTATAGTAAACAAAAAATACAATTTATCTAACTGCATTGGTGTCTTTGGGTATATAACTTTGAATTTTAGGTTCCAAAAAATCGAATGTGACACCGTAATGTACGGAATTGCTTTATATTAATAATTTGCCAGATCGACTAACACAAATAATGCTGCTAACACTTACCGTTCGCTTTGGCTAATTTTTGAGCTTCCAATTAATTGAATATGGCACCTAATAAGCTTCTGAAGCCATAGTTTTAACTAATTTATTATTGAATGAAAGCTAGGAAACTTGCAGAATTTATAGTAAACAAAAAATACAATTTATCTAACTGCATTGGTGTCTTTGGGTATATAACTTTGAATTTTAGATTCCAAAAAATCGAATGTGACACCGTAATGTACGGAATTGCTTTATATTAATAATTTGCCAATTCCACTAACACAAATAATGCTGCTAACACTTACCGTTCGCTTTGGATAATTTTTGAGCTTCCCATTAATTGAATATGGCACCTAATAAGCTCCTGAAGCCATTATTTTAACTAAATTAATATTGAAATGAGAACTAGGAAACTTGCAGGATTTATAGTAAATAAAAAATACAATTTATCTAACTCCATCGGCATCTTAGCGTAACCAACTTTGAATTGTTATGTTCCAAAAATCAAATGTGACACCGTAATGTACGGAATTGCTTTATATTAATAATTTGCCAGATCTACTAACACAAATAATGCTGCTAACACTTACCGTTCGCTTTGGCTAATTTTTGAGCTTCCAATTAATTGAATATGGCACCTAATAAGCTTCTGAAGCCATAGTTTTAACTAATTTATTATTGAATGAAAGCTAGGAAACTTGCAGAATTTATAGTAAACAAAAAATACAATTTATCTAACTGCATTGGTGTCTTTGGGTATATAACTTTGAATTTTAGATTCCAAAAAATCGAATGTGACACCGTAATGTACGGAATTGCTTTATATTAATAATTTGCCAATTCCACTTAACACAAATAATGCTGCTAACACTTACCGTTCGCTTTGGATAATTTTTGAGCTTCTCATTAATTGAATATGGCACTTTATAAGCTCCTGAAGCCATTATTTTAACTAAATTAATATTGAAATGAGAACTAGGAAACTTGCAGGATTTATAGTAAATAAAAAATACAATTTATCTAACTCCATCGGCATCTTAGCGTAACCAACTTTGAATTGTTATGTTCCAAAAATCAAATGTGACACCGTAATGTACGGAATTGCTTTATATTAATAATTTGCCAGATCTACTAACACAAATAATGCTGCTAACACTTACCGTTCGCTTTGCCTAATTTTTGAGCTTCCCATTAATTGAATATGGCACCTAATAAGCTTCTGAAGCCATAGTTTTAACTAAATTATTATTGAATCAAAGCTAGGAAACTTGCAGAATTTATAGTAAACAAAAAATACAATTTATCTAACTGCATTGGTGTCTTTGAGTATATAACTTTGAATTTTAGATTCCAAAAAATCGAATGTGACACCGTAATGTACGGAATAGCTTTATATTAATAATTTGCCAATTCCACTAACACAAATAATGCTGCTAACACTTACCGTTCGCTTTGGATAATTTTTCAGCTTCCCATTAATTGAATATGGCACTTAATAAGCTCCTGAAGCTATTATTTTAACTAAATTAATATTGAAATGAGAACTAGGAAACTTGCAGGATTTATAGTAAATAAAAAATACAATTTATCTAACTCCATCGGCATCTTAGCGTAACCAACTTTGAATTGTTATGTTCCAAAAATCAAATGTGACACCGTAATGTACGGAATTGCTTTATATTAATAATTTGCCAGATCTACTAACACAAATAATGCTGCTAACACTTACCGTTCGCTTTGACTAATTTTTGAGCTTCCCATTAATTGAATATGGCACCTAATAAGCTTCTGAAGCCATAGTTTTAACTAAATTATTATTGAATGAAAGCTAGGAAACTTGCAGAATTTATAGTAAACAAAAAATACAATTTATCTAACTGCATTGGTGTCTTTGAGTATATAACTTTGAATTTTAGATTCCAAAAAATCGAATGTGACACCGTAATGTACGGAATAGCTTTATATTAATAATTTGCCAATTCCACTAACACAAATAATGCTGCTAACACTTACCGTTCGCTTTGGATAATTTTTGAGCTTCCCATTAATTGAATATGGCACCTAATAAGCTCCTGAAGCCATTATTTTAACTAAATTATTATTGAATGAAAGCTAGGAAACTTGCAGAATTTATAGTAAACAAAAAATACAATTTATCTAACTGCATTGGTGTCTTTGGGTATATAACTTTGAATTTTAGGTTCCAAAAAATCGAATGTGACACCGTAATGTACGGAATTGCTTTATATTAATAATTTGCCAGATCTACTAACACAAATAATGCTGCTAACACTTACCGTTCGCTTTGGCTAATTTTTGAGCTTCCAATTAATTGAATATGGCACCTAATAAGCTTCTGAAGCCATAGTTTTAACTAATTTATTATTGAATGAAAGCTAGGAAACTTGCAGAATTTATAGTAAACAAAAAAATACAATTTATCTAACTGCATTGGTGTCTTTGGGTATATAACTTTGAATTTTAGATTCCAAAAAATCGAATGTGACACCGTAATGTACGGAATTGCTTTATATTAATAATTTGCCAATTCCACTAACACAAATAATGCTGCTAACACTTACCGTTCGCTTTGGATAATTTTTGAGCTTCCCATTAATTGAATATGGCACCTAATAAGCTCCTGAAGCCATTATTTTAACTAAATTAATATTGAAATGAGAACTAGGAAACTTGCAGGATTTATAGTAAACAAAAAATACAATTTATCTAACTCCATCGGCATCTTAGCGTAACCAACTTTGAATTGTTATGTTCCAAAAATCAAATGTGACACCGTAATGTACGGAATTGCTTTATATTAATAATTTGCCAGATCTACTAACACAAATAATGCTGCTAACACTTACCGTTCGCTTTGGCTAATTTTTGAGCTTCTAATTAATTGAATATGGCACCTAATAAGCTTCTGAAGCCATAGTTTTAACTAATTTATTATTGAATGAAAGCTAGGAAACTTACAGAATTTATAGTAAACAAAAAATACAATTTATCTAACTGCATTGGTGTCTTTGGGTATATAACTTTGAATTTTAGATTCCAAAAAATCGAATGTGACACCGTAATGTACGGAATTGCTTTATATTAATAATTTGCCAATTCCACTAACACAAATAATGCTGCTAACACTTACCGTTCGCTTTGGATAATTTTTGAGCTTCCCATTAATTGAATATGGCACCTATAAGCTCCTGAAGCCATTATTTTAACTAAATTAATATTGAAATGAGAACTAGGAAACTTGCAGGATTTATAGTAAATAAAAAATACAATTTATCTAACTCCATCGGCATCTTAGCGTAACCAACTTTGAATTGTTATGTTCCAAAAATCAAATGTGACACCGTAATGTACGGAATTGCTTTATATTAATAATTAGCTAGATCTACTAACACAAATAATGCTGCTAACACTTACCGTTCGCTTTGCCTAATTTTTGAGCTTCCCATTAATTGAATATGGCACCTAATAAGCTTCTGAAGCCATAGTTTTAACTAAATTATTATTGAATCAAAGCTGGGAAACTTGCAGAATTTATAGTAAACAAAAAATACAATTTATCTAACTGCATTGGTGTCTTTGAGTATATAACTTTGAATTTTAGATTCAAAAAATCGAATGTGACACCGTAATGTACGGAATAGCTTTATATTAATAATTTGCCAATTCCACTAACACAAATAATGCTGCTAACACTTACCGTTCGCTTTGGATAATTTTTCAGCTTCCATTAATTGAATATGGCACTTAATAAGCTCCTGAAGCTATTATTTTAACTAAATTAATATTGAAATGAAAACTAGGAAACTTGCAGGATTTATAGTAAATAAAAAATACAATTTATCTAACTCCATCGGCATCTTAGCGTAACCAACTTTGAATTGTTATGTTCCAAAAATCAAATGTGACACCGTAATGTACGGAATTGCTTTATATTAATAATTTGCCAGATCTACTAACACAAATAATGCTGCTAACACTTACCGTTCGCTTTGACTAATTTTTGAGCTTCCCATTAATTGAATATGGCACTAATAAGCTTCTGAAGCCATAGTTTTAACTAAATTATTATTGAATGAAAGCTAGGAAACTTGCAGAATTTATAGTAAACAAAAAATACAATTTATCTAACTGCATTGGTGTCTTTGAGTATATAACTTTGAATTTTAGATTCCAAAAAATCGAATGTGACACCGTAATGTACGGAATAGCTTTATATTAATAATTTGCCAATTCCCACTAACACAAATAATGCTGCTAACACTTACCGTTCTCTTTGGATAATTTTTGAGCTTCCCATTAATTGAATATGGCACCTAATAAGCTCCTGAAGCCATTATTTTAACTAAATTATTATTGAATGAAAGCTAGGAAAATTGCAGAATTTATAGTAAACAAAAATACAATTTATCTAACTGCATTGGTGTCTTTGGGTATATAACTTTGAATTTTAGGTTCCAAAAAACTCGAATGTGACACCGTAATGTACGGAATTGCTTTATATTAATAATTTGCCAGATCTACTAACACAAATAATGCTGCTAACACTTACCGTTCGCTTTGGCTAATTTTTGAGCTTCCAATTAATTGAATATGGCACCTAATAAGCTTCTGAAGCCTAGTTTTAACTAATTTATTATTGAATGAAAGCTAGGAAACTTGCAGAATTTATAGTAAACAAAAAATACAATTTATCTAACTGCATTGGTGTCTTTGAGTATATAACTTTGAATTTTAGATTCCAAAAAATCGAATGTGACACCGTAATGTACGGAATAGCTTTATATTAATAATTTGCCAATTCCACTAACACAAATAATGCTGCTAACACTTACCGTTCGCTTTGGATAATTTTTGAGCTTCTCATTAATTGAATATGGCACCTAATAAGCTCCTGAAGCCATTATTTTAACTAAATTAATATTGAAATGAGAACTAGGAAACTTGCAGGATTTATAGTAAATAAAAAATACAATTTATCTAACTCCATCGGCATCTTAGCGTAACCAACTTTGAATTGTTATGTTCCAAAAATCAAATGTGACACCGTAATGTACGGAATTGCTTTATATTAATAATTTGCTAGATCTACTAACACAAATAATGCTGCTAACACTTACCGTTCGCTTTGCCTCATTTTTGAGCTTCCCATTAATTGAATATGGCACCTAATAAGCTTCTGAAGCCATAGTTTTAACTAAATTATTATTGAATCAAAGCTAGGAAACTTGCAGAATTTATAGTAAACAAAAAATACAATTTATCTAACTGCATTGGTGTCTTTGAGTATATAACTTTGAATTTTAGATTCCAAAAAATCGAATGTGACACCGTAATGTACGGAATAGCTTTATATTAATAATTTGCCAATTCCACTAACACAAATAATGCTGCTAACACTTACCGTTCGCTTTGGATAATTTTTCAGCTTCCCATTAATTGAATATGGCACTTAATAAGCTCCTGAAGCTATTATTTTAACTAAATTAATATTGAAATGAAAACTAGGAAACTTGCAGGATTTATAGTAATAAAAAATACAATTTATCTAACTCCATCGGCATCTTAGCGTAACCAACTTTGAATTGTTATGTTCCAAAAATCAAATGTGACACCGTAATGTACGGAATTGCTTTATATTAATAATTTGCCAGATCTACTAACACAAATAATGCTGCTAACACTTACCGTTCGCTTTGACTAATTTTTGAGCTTCCCATTAATTGAATATGGCACCTAATAAGCTTCTGAAGCCATAGTTTTAACTAATTTATTATTGAATGAAAGCTAGGAAACTTGCAGAATTTATTGTAAACAAAAAATACAATTTATCTAACTGCATTGGTGTCTTTGGGTATATAACTTTGAATTTTAGGTTCCAAAAATCGAATGTGACACCGTAATGTACGGAATTGCTTTATATTAATAATTTGCCAGATCTACTAACACAAATAATGCTGCTAACACTTACCGTTCGCTTTGGCTAATTTTTGAGCTTCCAATTAATTGAATATGGCACCTAATAAGCTTCTGAAGCCATAGTTTTAACTAATTTATTATTGAATGAAAGCTAGGAAACTTGCAGAATTTATAGTAAACAAAAAATACAATTTATCTAACTGCATTGGTGTCTTTGGGTATATAACTTTGAATTTTAGATTCCAAAAAATCGAATGTGACACCGTAATGTACGGAATAGCTTTATATTAATAATTTGCCAATTCCACTAACACAAATAATGCTGCTAACACTTACGTTCGCTTTGGATAATTTTGAGCTTCCCATTAATTGAATATGCACTTAATAAGCTCCTGAAGCTATTATTTTAACTAAATTAATATTGAAATGAGAACTAGGAAACTTGCAGGATTTATAGTAAATAAAAAATACAATTTATCTAACTCCATCGGCATCTTAGCGTAACCAACTTTGAATTGTTATGTTCCAAAAATCAAATGTGACACCGTAATGTACGGAATTGCTTTATATTAATAATTTGCCAGATCTACTAACACAAATAATGCTGCTAACACTTACCGTTCGCTTTGACTAATTTTTGAGCTTTCCATTAATTGAATATGGCACCTAATAAGCTTCTGAAGCCATAGTTTTAACTAAATTATTATTGAATGAAAGCTAGGAAACTTGCAGAATTTATAGTAAACAAAAAATACAATTTATCTAACTGCATTGGTGTCTTTGAGTATATAACTTTGAATTTTTAGATTCCAAAAAATCGAATGTGACACCGTAATGTACGGAATAGCTTTATATTAATAATTTGCCAATTCCACTAACACAAATAATGCTGCTAACACTTACCGTTCGCTTTGGATAATTTTTGAGCTTCCCATTAATTGAATATGGCACCTAATAAGCTCCTGAAGCCATTATTTTAACTAAATTATTATTGAATGAAAGCTAGGAAACTTTTAGAATTTATAGTAAACAAAAAATACAATTTATCTAACTGCATTGGTGTCTTTGGGTATATAACTTTGAATTTTAGGTTCCAAAAAATCGAATGTGACACCGTAATGTACGGAATTGCTTTATATTAATAATTTGCCAGATCTACTAACACAAATAATGCTGCTAACACTTACCGTTCGCTTTGGCTAATTTTTGAGCTTCCAATTAATTGAATATGGCACCTAATAAGCTTCTGAAGCCATAGTTTTAACTAATTTATTATTGAATGAAAGCTAGGAAACTTGCAGAATTTATAGTAAACAAAAAATATAATTTATCTAACTGCATTGGTGTCTTTGGGTATATAACTTTGAATTTTAGATTCCAAAAATCGAATGTGACACCGTAATGTACGGAATTGCTTTATATTAATAATTTGCCAATTCCACTAACACAAATAATGCTGCTAACACTTACCGTTCGCTTTGGATAATTTTTGAGCTTCCCATTAATTGAATATGGCACTTAATAAGCTCCTGAAGCCATTATTTTAACTAAATTAATATTGAAATGAGAACTAGGAAACTTGCAGGATTTATAGTAAATAAAAAATACAATTTATCTAACTCCATCGGCATCTTAGCGTAACCAACTTTGAATTGTTATGTTCCAAAAATCGAATGTGACACCCTTAATGTACGGAATAGCTTTATAGTAATGATTTGCCAATTCTACTAACACAAATAATGCTGCTAACACTTACCGTTCGCTTTGGATAATTTTTGAGCTTCCCATTAATTGCATATGGCACCTAATAAGCTTCTGAGGCCATAGTTTTAACTAAATTATTATTGAATGAAAGCTAGGAAACTTGCAGAATTTATAGTAAACAAAAAATACAATTTATCTAACTGAATTGGTGTCTTTGGTGTATAACTTTGAATTTTAGGTTCCAAAAAATCGAATGTGACACCGTAATGTATGGAATTGCTTTATATTAATAATTTGCCAGATCTACTAACACAAATAATGCTGCTAACACTTACCGTTCGCTTTGGCTAATTTTTGTTCTTCCAATTAATTGAATATGGCACCTAATAAGCTTCTGAAGCCATAGTTTTAATTAATTTATTATTGAATGAAAGCTAGGAAACTTGCAGAATTTATAGTAAACAAAAAATACAATTTATCTAACTGCATTGTGTCTTTGGGTATATAACTTTGAATTTTAGATTCCAAAAAATCGAATGTGACACCGTAATGTACGGAATAGCTTTATATTAATAATTGCCATTCCACTAACACAAATAATGCTGCTAACACTTACCGTTCGCTTTGGATAATTTTGAGTTTCCCATTAATTGAATATGGCACTTAATAAGCTCCTGAAGCCATTATTTTAACTAAATTAATATTGAAATGAGAACTAGGAAACTTGGAGGATCTATAGTAAATAAAAAATACAATTTATCTAACTCCATCGGCATCTTAGCGTAACCAACTTTGAATTGTTATGTTCCAAAAATCAATGTGACACCGTAATGTACGGAATTGCTTTATATTAATAATTTGCCAGATCTACTAACACAACTGATGCTGCTAACACTTACCGTTCGCTTTGCCTAATTTTTGAGCTTTCCATTATTGAATATGGCACCTAATAAGCTCCTGAAGCCATTATTTTAACTAAATTAATATTGAAATGAGAACTAGGAACTTGCAGGATTTATAGTAAATAAAAAATACAATTTATCTAACTCCATCGGCATCTTAGCGTAACCAACTTTGAATTGTTATGTTCCAAAAATTGAATGTGACACCTTAATGTACGGAATAGCTTTATAGTAATGATTTGCAAATTCTACTAACACAAATAATGCTGCTAACACTTACCGTTCGCTTTGGCTAATTTTTGAGCTTCCCATTAATTGCATATGGCACCTAATAAGCTTCTGATGCCATAGTTTTAACTAAATTATTATTGAATGAAAGCTAGGAAACTTGCAGAATTTATAGTAAACAAAAAATACAATTTATCTAACTGCATTGGTGTCTTTGGGTATATAACTTTGAATTTTAGGTTCCAAAAAATCGAATGTGACACCGTAATGTACGGAATTGCTTTATATTAATAATTTGCCAGATCTACTAACACAAATAATGCTGCTAACACTTACCGTTCGCTTTGGCTAATTTTGAGCTTCCAATTAATTGAATATGGCACCTAATAAGCTTCTGAAGCCATAGTTTTAACTAATTTATTATTGAATGAAAGCTAGGAAACTTGCAGAATTTATAGTAAACAAAAAATACAATTTATCTAACTGCATTGGTGTCTTTGGGTATATAACTTTGAATTTAGATTCCAAAAAATCGAATGTGACACCGTAATGTACGGAATAGCTTTATATTAATAATTTGCCAATTCCACTAACACAAATAATGCTGCTAACACTTACCGTTCGCTTTGGATAATTTTCGAGCTTCCCATTAATTGAATATGGCACTTTATAAGCTCCTGAAGCCATTATTTTACTAAATTAATATTGAAATGAGAACTAGGAAACTTGCAGGATTTTTAGTAAATAAAAAATACAATTTATCTAACTCCATCGGCATCTTAGCGTAACCAACTTTGAATTGTTATGTTCCAAAAATCAAATGTGACACCGTAATGTACGGAATTGGTTTATATTAATAATTTGCCAGATCTACTAACACAAATAATGCTGCTAACACTTACCGTTCGCTTTGCCTAATTTTTGAGCTTCCCATTAATTGAATATGGCACCTAATAAGATTCTGAAGCCATAGTTTTAATTAAATAATTATTGAATCAAAGCAAGGAAACTTGCAGAATTTATAGTAAACAAAAAATACAATTTATCTAACGTGCATTGGTGTCTTTGAGTATATAACTTTGAATTTTAGATTCCAAAAAATCGAATGTGACACCGTAATGTACGGAATAGCTTTATATTAATAATTTGCCAATTCCACTAACACAAATAATGCTGCTAACACTTACCGTTCGCTTTGGATAATTTTTCAGCTTCCCATTAATTGAATATGGCACTTAATAAGCTCCTGAAGCTATTATTTTAACTAAATTAATATTGAAATGAGAACTAGGAAACTTGCAGGATTTATAGTAAATAAAAAATACAATTTATCTAACTCCATCGGCATCTTAGCGTAACCAACTTTGAATTGTTATGTTCCAAAAATCAAATGTGACACCGTAATGTACGGAATTGCTTTATATTAATAATTTGCCAGATCTACTAACACAAATAATGCTGCTAACACTTACCGTTCGCTTTGACTAATTTTGGAGCTTCCCATTAATTGAATATGGCACCTAATAAGCTTCTGAAGCCATAGTTTTAACTAAATTATTATTGAATGAAAGCTAGGAAACTTGCAGAATTTATAGTAAACAAAAAATACAATTTATCTAACTGCATTGGTGTCTTTGAGTATATAACTTTGAATTTTAGATTCCAAAAAATCGAATGTGACACCGTAATGTACGGAATAGCTTTATATTAATAAT
This sequence comes from Agriotes lineatus, assembly GCA_940337035.1. Lineage (NCBI taxonomy): Eukaryota > Metazoa > Arthropoda > Insecta > Coleoptera > Elateridae > Agriotes > Agriotes lineatus. The sequence continues at coordinate 128,441 of CALNHX010004354.1, forward strand.
TTGCCAATTCCACTAACACAAATAATGCTGCTAACACTTACCGTTCGCTTTGGATAATTTTTGAGCTTCCCATTAATTGAATATGGCACCTAATAAGCTCCTGAAGCCATTATTTTAACTAAATTATTATTGAATGAAAGCTAGGAAACTTGCAGAATTTATAGTAAACAAAAAATACAATTTATCTAACTGCATTGGTGTCTTTGGGTATATAACTTTGAATTTTAGGTTCCAAAAAATCGAATGTGACACCGTAATGTACGGAATTGCTTTATATTAATAATTTGCCAGATCGACTAACACAAATAATGCTGCTAACACTTACCGTTCGCTTTGCTAATTTTTGAGCTTCCAATTAATTGAATATGGCACCTAATAAGCTTCTGAAGCATAGTTTTAACTAATTTATTATTGAATGAAAGCTAGGAAACTTGCAGAATTTATAGTAAACAAAAAATACAATTTATCTAACTGCATTGGTGTCTTTGGGTATATAACTTTGAATTTTAGATTCCAAAAAATCGAATGTGACACCGTAATGTACGGAATTGCTTTATATTAATAATTTGCCAATTCCACTAACACAAATAATGCTGCTAACACTTACCGTTCGCTTGGATAATTTTTGAGCTTCCCATTAATTGAATATGGCACCTAATAAGCTCCTGAAGCCATTATTTTAACTAAATTAATATTGAAATGAGAACTAGGAAACTTGCAGGATTTATAGTAAATAAAAAATACAATTTATCTAACTCCATCGGCATCTTAGCGTAACCAACTTTGAATTGTTATGTTCCAAAAATCAAATGTGAGCACCGTAATGTACGGA